>CABPRJ010000487.1:951455-1164834 GCA_902439185.1 Cinara cedri | reverse complement strand
TTTTTTTCCCCCCCCCCCCCCGACCAACCACCCTTGTACGCTCCGTGGCGCGGTATGCAAATGGTTACGGGCATCGACGACGACAACAGTGATGACAACGGTTTGCACCGCCCTCGCATTGTCGCGTCGTTTTTTCGGATAACGGGGTCGCGCCGCTGCAGTCTTCACGTGTACAACATTTTATTATACAATACGTTCCGCATTGTACACGACAGGGTTTTTATACAGTGCAACATGCAAGTGAGCACGTCGAACGACACGCGCAAACGATACGTTAGTGCAGTCGCGTAATAGTGTTATTGGTACTCGATACTGTTATTGAATCAGTAATTCAGCCGTGTCTTCCCACTTCGCCGATTCTTGATTTGCCCGACGACCCGTTTTCTCGACATCATCCCACATTACCGACTCCCGTCACACCGCCTACGACCTCAAAACCTTTAGTTGTGACTCACCGACGATGTGCGTTGCTTAAAAAATATAAATTCCCCCCCACCGCCAAAAAGAAAAAACAACAACTTTATTTATTTATTAACAAATAAAACAAACTAGACGAAATTTCGATGCAACTATCGACATCTTGAGCGATATTTTTAAATGAAAAGAAATTTGGAGGAAATTTAAAATAATGAAATTGCTCACACCGTAACTTTACGACCGGTTTTAGTTTACGACTTTTCACGGGTTTTCCGTTTGTTTCTGTTTTTTTACCAAATTCTATTCTATTCAAATAACAATTTGAATTTGAAAATATCTGAAGTTGTTTATTGACTTAGAACGCCGACTCTGTTAACAACAGTTCGTAAAGGTTCAGACAGTTGCGTGTACTCACGTAAACAGAATATATTTTTGTATTAATTTAAAACAATTTTCACATAAAGCGTATTTATCGCGTATAAGCAGATATAAGCCCCTTTAAGGAATCCATGAGAAAACGTCAGATTAGCTTTCTCCTCTTATTGATTAAATACTATATTAATTTGATTTTGTTCACTTACTCGTGAACTAAACTCGTTGTATTGGATGGATCGTGTTTGCACACATCGTATTCGATCCTATATTAAAAATCTCGATTGCGCTTGATAAAATTATATAATGTTAAAATACTTGTTTATGCTCAGTAAGTAGCGTTTGGCGAAAGCATGAGAACTTTAATTTAAAGTGTACAGTTAAAATTAAAGCAATGACACGGTAATGACGAAAAATCAAATGTTTAACCACACCACAATAATTATAACATAATATTTTAAGCCTGAAAAAAGTAGGGAGAAAAATTTAAGTTTTACTGTGATGTTATCAAATTTATGTTCGGCAACATAATTTAACATTATTTAATTTTACTAAGCGCAATCGAGATTTTTTTTTATATAGACGCGATTTTTATATATACGGTATTTTTTCGCAAACACAATCCACCGGTTGTTTTTTTGTGAACCATTTCAAATATTACGTGTTTTTTTTTTATAATATAACATTACAAATTGCATATATTGGACACCCCCCTTGAATCAATGGTAACTGTAGGGGCCGTAACCATAACGCGATTCACATCACGTTTCTTTATTTTCTATTTTACCATCGAGCACACCCAAATACGGACCTTTCTATTTGTATTGTACCTGTATGCACGCATAATATTTTATTATTGTATTTGTATAATATATTCTTTTTATTTATCCCCCATCGGCTCTCCTCCCATCTATTTGGAGTCGACTGACTTATATCGATCTCTTCAGTCCAGTGGCGTATACAAGATTTTTAATGGAAAAATGGGGAGAAGGATAATCTTAAGCAAATTTTAACCAAAACAAAATTTTGCAAAACACATAACTGTATACCTATTACAATTATTTGTATTTTACTGAATAAGTAAATAGTGCAAATGTACATATGATTATTATTTTGTTATTGTTAATTGTTCAATCCTGAATAGTTTATATTATTTTATTTTGTATATTTAACACGGCCAATAAGGGGGGGGGGAACTGAAACCCACTTAGACATCCCGGGGTATGCCACTGCTTCGGCATTCACTTAACTCTTTCTATCGCATTACATAGACACACATTTCCCAGTCCAGTCATCAATCGTACCTAACCATCTCCTTTTTGGCCTTCCACTTGCCATATTTCCGTCCACGTCCATTCGTAAAACTACTCTCACTACACGCCTCTGACTCAATATTGTATAATATATTTGAATATGATACATTATATATAATATAACGCTATAGTGTACTTGCATTGTTATTAGATATTATTATTGTGTATACACCAAAGTGGGCCCTTTGTTAGATGAACATAATATTATTGATGAGACCAAACCCTTTAAGACTATATTTTCATCGTTGCATTGAATATTATCCGAGGGATTAGACGAGAACAGATCCGGTAATCTTGATGAATAATAGGAGACCCGCGAAGGTACTATACAAAATTATACGCGTAAAAGCATTCGCCCGAAACATTAGGTAGGTATAGCAGGTACCTGCCCGCGTTCCTATTGTTTTTATATTATTGCACCCACGACGATAAAAAAAAAAAAAAAACAACAACCGAATTATTAATTAAAAACGTATTTCCTCCATAATCAAAACCGTGCACACAAATGCCACTGCCAGAGGCGTGTATACTACATCTGCAAGGAAGATTTTAGGACGAACATTTCGATAAGTGGGACGAGTTCCTGAAACCTTCTCGAAAATCAATTGATCGAAAAAAGAAAACAAATCACAAACATCAGTGAAGTATATATTACAATTATAGTTAGACTACAAAGTTACATGCGAAAATTGGGCGTATACGTCATTGAGCTTATTTAAATTGTATACACTGTGACCGAGTATCTCAGTACACTCGGTTAATTAACTTACATTTTACGACTAATCGGAATTTTCTCTGAATTGTTTATGGTTTTTTTCTTTCGTTTTTTTTTTTTTTTTTTTTTTTTTTTTTTTCATTTCGCAAAGCTCGCAAATATACAACAGTTGATTCTCGCGGTCATCGGCACCGCGCGTTGTTTTGCGGCCGATTCGTTCGGCCACGAGTGCCATTAATAACAATTAAGAACACAATTATATTGAGTGGAGTTGATGCGGTGATTGCAATGTCAAATTAATGAGTTTTGTAAGCGAAACGCGCCTGTATAGAGCGCTACGGGCATATACGCGGTTTTACTAAATTTCCATTGTTGTTTAAAACAGTTCGGTTCGCGCCGAAATTCCGATAATGAACACCGACTCAATATTTATAGAACATGTTTACGTGCACCTACCTGGTTTTTAAATTGTCTGTTGAACGTCCGCCGGTAGAGATAATCTATTCAAAACGATCCGATATTCAGTTCGCGCAAAACCGTATCCCATTACCTATGTATTGCGCATTAGAAAAACTCGAGACCACACCGTGTAAATATATTTGTATTTTTCACAAACACCGAAACGCGGTTCGCATCACGAGTACAATAAGCGAACGTAATTTATAGATACTGCGTATTATAATATACAGTGTCTACAATAGGTGTGTGCGTACATTTTTTCGGGAACGAAAATAAAAACAATACGCGCGTATTTCCGAATACTCTTATAAATATTATAGCGTATTTATATTATTGTTTACATACCGCGGACCCGAAGCCTTCGTTACTGCACCGTCGCGATAACGCCCAAAGTTACGCATTCGTGTATAACATATATTACGATTTAACCACGTGATAATATCATATTATACGCCGTTGTTGCAGAGGCATCGGACAACCGAGAAAAATCGAGACGATCTTCCCTTCAGTGCAGCGTCAAACACTTGAATTTGTTGGCTGTACCGTATAAGCAGAGACCTCCCCTACATAAAACCGTATACGTTATCTATAAACAGTGGCGCGCGCGCAGAGGGGAAGGTCAGGGGTTACATCGCCCCCCCCCCTCCCGCATTGGCTTAAAATACGAAAACCACGAGCAATCTAATGTTTAAATGCATATATTTCAGCCGAGTCACGAGGAAAAACTTGACATATTGAATGAAAATTGGCCCGGTTTTAAAACTACCAATTCTCCCACAGTCAATTTGGGTGGAGAGGACGAATTTATGATTTATGTAAGATTCTTATTTACTGCATCCCCTCCCATTGATAATTCCCGGGCACGCTACTGTCTATAATAAAAAAAAAAAAAAGCAGCGTTTTTCCGAAAGGGGATCTGACCCTCCCCCGAATTTCTCCCTTGTGTATATATATACTCGTGTTGTCGACGGCGGAGAAACATTTGAAGAACGCTAATCGCGTGGAGGCCCTTCGAATTTGGCCGACGAAAGAACACTAGGGGAGGGGGAAAAAAATAAAAATTATAGTCACACGCACCACACACATCAACAACAACACGTTGAACATCAGCTGCAGCCGGGGGGAGGGGAAAGAGCTCGGCAAGGGATTTAACGCGGTCGAGATTTATTATCGGCGCTCGGACTTTTGCACCTATAAAATGTATTAATTTCAATTTACCGAGAACGCTGGCCGCCGCCGCCGACGACGACGGCGTTTCCTCACGTTTTCCCGGCGCTCGTTTTTCACGAGTAAACCGGCCAGGGTATATGGGGTGGGTGTGTACGATAATAATATTAAATAATCGGGATTACGATATACGAACTCTGCGACAGCATACCGCGTCCGTATACTAGGTAACTAGTAGAGTTGTGTTTGACTTTGCGATTATATAGGCACGCGCGAAAAACATGCACGTCCTAATCCTCGCTCCCCCGTCCCGAGTTTTTCGGCTTTGAAGTAAAAACGCGACACCTCGCGATTAAAATAATAATTATAACAGGTACCTACGCACGCACGAGTTTATACGAGCGTCTATACGCTGTATACAGAGTGATTCGTTTTATCGCGATCCGGCAATATTCTCGGAGGATTTTTACACGTAGTGATTTTGGTTTCTGTTTTAATTTTTTTTTTTTTTTCCAATTGTACTGTATTATTAATATGGAATCGTTTAAGCTTATTTCTTTCGACGCAATTTTACGATTTTCACCTCTACCCGATCCATTTTCGTATACCTTAAACGAGTAAACGATTTGAATTATTCACCGTCCGTTTGAATACGGCCAGACAAAGGTTCACGAAAAGAAAGGAGAATATCCATTTTGGACGGTCACAACGCCGCCGTCACACTTCTCCGGTCAATATTCCAAACTTTTGTTACAACTCGATCGTAAACGGCATTGGTCGGTACGGGTCGGGAACCTGCGGCTCCTTAACATGCAATCTGCGGCTCTTTGGAAAATGCGTCAATATCCAGACATTCTAGACCCGTAAAATATAAATTAAAATTCGATTACACGCGCCTACCAAAGAAATTGCTTAGTAAATATATCAGTCGTTTTTTGTACCGCGGTATGTTTTTTTTTTTTATCTTAACCGTTGCGTCTCTTTGAAAAATCGCGGTTTCGCATTTTTTTTTTTTTTTGTTCTTTTGTTTTTTTACAAATGGCTCATTTACACGAACAGGTTCCCGTGCCCTATACCCGCCATACCCACGCCGCCGATACTCGACATTCCGTACAGCGTTACGCGTGTTGAATTTTCGTCTGGAAAAATATCATCAGTTTTATTCGAATCACCCCGGAAAAATCGCCGGTCCGGCGATTGTGTAGTGCGTATATTGTGGAAAAAAAAAAAAAAAGAAAAGAACCGCCCTGTAGTTAATCATATTATTATACTTTTATGATAATATACCGCGACGAGCTGAGTTTTATACGCGTGTACTTTACATTGTAGGTAGTGGGTGTGTATGATAATATTAAAATAATAATAATAATAATAATAATATTGTATATTATGCTTGCATCAAAACTTTGACGAATAATTATAATAATAATAATAATAATAATATTTTGGCGACGGCGGCGAGAACATCGGACGAATAAAATTGATAACTTCGGCGCATGCATTATTTATCACGTCATCGCCGCCGTCGTGTTTAAAACTCGCGTACAGGTATATACGTACGTATTTATAAATGTATATATATATAACATACACTCTCGTAAAGATATATATATATATATATATACAGACAGACAGACACACATACAGAGTCGCGTCGTGTACATAATATAATACGCCGGTACATTTATACGCGAGGAGCGCCTTTTGAATAAGTAATGCTCGTAGATACACGCGCGCGCGCGCGCGCGTGTATAAGTATACAGGGGGTGTGTACCTACGCGCACAGGTACTCGTGTGTTCAACCAGCGACCCCGAGGTATTATTATAATTCGCGCGCCTCTACAACACTGTGTATACACGGGCATATATAATATACATACATATATACATATACATATATATACATAACGTACACGTTTATGCGTACAGCCGCGTACGGGAACGGGCGAAGTTCCAGGGGGCAAGAGACTTTGTGCGCGCGCCGTGTCGCAATATCATAATAATAATACGCGAGCGAGTCTCGCGGTCCTCGAGAGGAGGAGGAGGCGCGGATCGGTTCGTTTTTTCTTCCGGTCGACGTCAACCGCTCGTCCTCCCCGTGACTCGGCTACCCGCGAAAAGACTACGGGGCCCGCGGCCGGACCTATTCGCGGGGTCCCCTATGATCAATGCGGGGCGGAGAAATCGAATCGCAGAACGGGCGCGGTGAAGCACACCACGGTTGTCGAACCGTTCGGTGTTCAAATCCGACGGATTCCGCGTCTTCCCCGCAGCACGCACGCCGCCGTCCGTACCGTCTCGAGAGGAGACTCGGGTCTTCATTAATCACCGGGCGGGCCAGTCGCCGCTTCTAAACCTCGTTGCGGCGTCGTTGATCTCCGTCAACAATTTCACCCCCCCCCCCCCGTTCAACAATGAATGCTAACGCTCGCGCCGTCGTTGCTCCGTTTCGCCGTGGCCTCAAACAATCACATCGGTCGAATTGTTTCGACGCCGACTCAACGTTTTCATTTCAATACACATTACAGTTACGTAGCGGAAACGCTGCCCGTCTCCGGCGCGTTTGCCCGTAATCCGTCCGAGCGGTTAGCCTGCAGCGCGCAAACAACGTAACAACAAGTCCGTCGGATAGGTCGCATAACACACGTCTACGCGTATCACGGCGTGTCGCGGCGCGAGACGAGTGCCGTCGCCGACGCACAGCGAGCGAATCGTCCGCAATCAGTCCGCCGTTGTTTACCCGCTCCGAACCCGTCGCGCCGCAAAACCCGTACGTAGCGCGGTGCAGCGTGTACTGTTGCGCCATCCGTTTACGGCCACAGTCGCGTCGGGCGCGGGGTTTCGTTCCGAAAGCTTATCGCCTTTCATGGCGCGTATCGCGACGGCTATTTTCTCCGTACAATCGCCGTAGTTTCCCGATAATAGTAAACGGGGGGGGAAAGCACGAACCGTTCGACTTTGAAAACTTTTTCCATTTCTGCAATAACATAATACGCGTTATTCCGCGCGACTGCTCGTGCGATTTTTCCGACGAATCGACTATTATTATTATTGTTGTTGTTGTTGTTATTATTATTATACAGACTACAATCATAGCATTGCAATAATAGTGTACACGTATAATGGCCGCAATCGCCGGGCCTAGCTGACGGTTTATCCGGAAATCGATAATAATAACAAACAAATTACGCTCGAACGAATTCGATCGTGTTTACGGCCAACGCGATATTCGGATGGCCCGCCGCTATGAATTATGATAAACGGTAATTTATCAATAACAAATTGTTGATCGACAATAAAACACGGAGGGCGAACAACATTACGTGCAAACGTTCACTGTCCCGGAAATCGTAAACTTTTTCGGAATTTTTTTGTTTTCACCTCAGAACATCCGAGAACAAGCGGCTCAAAAACAGTACGCGTATTATAGTTAAAATCAATTTGAATATTCGATTTTTCTAATCCGTAAATACCGTATGAAACGCGCATTATACACTATAAGTTGAGTTCATATAGTTCCATATGTTTTTTTTTTTTAGATTTCTACTAAAAAAAATACATTAATTATACAACCAACACGAGTGCTGTAAGTGTATTTTAATGAGAAACCGCAGTGTAAAAACAATAAGGGCGAAACAATTTTTTCTGGAGTAAATGAAAAAAAGTGTACACCGCCTGCGAAAGTTTCGTTTACATCGTTTTGGAATCCCATTAGAGGCGGGTGGTATTTTCCATTTCCAATGGTCGGGTTTTTTTTTTTTCTATATATATATATATATGTACCTATAACTAATTTAAATAGTTTTCGGACGCGGTAAATGTTAAAAATCAAAAAGAGCGTAGAATTTCGAACCTTTATAGGCACGCAATATGGTTTTCTCGATCAAATGTGTTTTTTCTTTTCTTTTTCTTTTTCTTTATAAACTCGATTAATTTCCGAGGACCAGATGGTAGAGATTATAAAGAATACATAACCTACCCGCTGTATAAGTATGAGCGTTATGAACAACTACACCATAAACACAGTAATAAAGAGATTTCACGCCTAAAATAAATAAGCTGCACATTTCGGGTAGGTATTCTTATCAAAGTAGTAAAAGTTTGTACAACAATGTTGGACGAGTTTCCTACCGAATCATAATTCCAGACACGTGTCTGCGCCGCGAAACTGCTACAACACTGTTTGCGACACGGCTATTTCGATTCAGCGAAACTTCACACGGAATTTCGTTGGAATAATAATTATTGTGTAAGTTATATAATAATCAAAATAACATCAAACGTACAAAATAAATTTAATATCCTGACGCGGTGAGAAACGTGTGTAGGAATCATCCTGTAGCATAATTAATGTACACACCGACGTCCAACATACCTACCTGATGAGCTGATAAGGTTTTTACAAATGTAATCTGCGAATAAAATAATAATCGCCCGCCCGTCCCCTCTCTTAAATCCGGCGTCATACCGTATCTTCTAATTATTTTCGCATGCAAACGATGTATTGTTTTATTTTTTCCGGTTTCTTCGTTGTTACAGCAACGACACGCCGCCATTCAGCGGCGGCCCGCGCAGTCCACGGACACCACTACTGCAACGAACGCCTCCGTGACAAAAAGCTACCTCTCTCCCCCCCCGCCTCGCGGCTTTGCCGTTTTTATACGCGCGCTCCGTGATAAACCTAATCATTTCCCCGCCGCCTCACGGCTTTGCCGTATTCACACGCGCTCCGTGATAAACCTAATCATTTCCCCGCCGCCTCACGGCTTTGCCGTATTTACACGCGCTCCGTGATAAACCTAATCATTTCCCCGCCGCCTCACGGCTTTGCCGTATTTACACGCGCTCCGTGATAAAGCAGCTCTTCTCCTCACCGCCTCGTGGCTTTGCCGTATTTACACGCGCGCTCCGTGATAAAGCAGCTCTTCTCCCCTCCGCCTCGTGGCTTTGCCGTATTTATACGCGCGCTCCGTGATAAACCTAATCATTTCCCCGCCGCCTCACGGCTTTGCCGTATTCACACGCGCTCCGTGAAAAAACGACTGCCTCTCCCGTCCATCGCCTGATGTGTGTAAATCACGCTTACGTCAGCCTACCGTTGCCTTTCGCTTTGTAATTCGGGCGGTCCCTGAGGAATGTACAAAAACCTCGTTGTATTTTATTATTACTTGTTGCCGGACAACAAAACAGACTCCTACTGGTTTTAACCGTTATTATAACATGTTCGTAGTTACGACCCCTCGGTAAATGTTACCCCGACTTCGTTAACTAATGCGTATATATCTATACTGTTATTACGAAAGCCATTGTGTTGTAACGCAATACCCAAATAGACTACAATCTATTGAACTGCACTCAAACGTGTACATTTTATGATAACGAACCGATCACAAACGTCCTGGCTCGTTACAAATACCATATATATAAATTTACATTTTTTTTTTTTTTTTTTTGTAGTTTAAATATTTAATAAAACTTCGATTCAGAATCCGCGATTGCAGTGCGCAGTGTGTAAACGCGAAATTGAAAACAAACAAATACCTCGACAATTTCCGACGTTACGCGCGAGTTATATGAATTGCAGTTTGACATTTCACGTGGTTTTTTTTTTTTTTTATCGTATATACAGAGCAATAAAAAGCTTAGAAAAATACTTGAAATGCCACTGTACAAAACTATTCGCGGGATAAGTCGTTTTATCGTCTTCTTCTCACACACACATATTTCGCGAAAGAATTATCAAGCGCACAACAACGAAAAGGCGATATTATATCATATGAAAAATATTACGCGTTATTCAATTTTTTTTCTTTTTTTCTAAACCGGACTTATTCCATCGCAACATATTTCCAAAAACGTTTTCCGTAAGTATTGTTTAATACATTTTTCATAATAATAACAGTACTTTATTAATCGTTCGTAGGAATTGAGATTCTGAGCGAATCAAGGAATATATTAGTTTTCCTATGCGTTTTTTTTCTGCACGCAAAGACAACTTTCCAATCCAGAAATCGTGCTCGGGTCATCAGCTCCTGGTTTCTGGTTGTAAATGTTTGCCAATTGTGTTGCGCTGGGTACGCATTATTTTTATTTTCCTTGTGGTTCTCTTAATAATGGGGAACACCCCGGCGGTTATTTTTTCAGATTTTCCGTAATGTCGATAAACACGTGTTTGTTGTTTTTAAAACAGATGTACGTAATACTATACAGAACGATGACGGAAATTAAAAATATCAACGCCAGAATTTATTTTAATGTCTATTTACGGAATTTCGAATGCGGGTTCCTATTTAAAAATCGAAAGTGACAGTGGTTTCGTCCCAAAACAATAAGGCTAACAGAAATAAAATAACAGTAATGTAACGTTTTTGTGCTATTTGTTTTATAATCATACATGTAAATTGTACCACCACTGGTTATTAATGAATTTAAAAATTTAATTGCAGGAAGTCGTAGAAGAATATAATAAAATATAAAGTATACATTAGGTATTAAAGTATACCTATTATATGTACAGTATTTTTTATTATCATTACTTTTTTTTTTTTATCAGACTACAAGATAGTTAAAGCACACCTAATTGCAGAATGCATTATATTAACTGTATATGCACATAAAAATATACGAATTATTTATGATTATAAATTAATGTTAACGTTAATTGTTTTATAAGATGCGCACAAATAACGTTTGGAAAAAAAATTTTTCTAGTCTTGATAATGATACTTAATTGAAACTGTGAACTAAGAAAATTAGTTCATAAGCAAAAAGCATGTGGCGAAAAAATGGTCTTTCAGTCTTTACTAAAACGACAAAGAAACGACGGGGAAAATATTTTTTTATTAGTTTTAAAGGGAACAAGGGGAGGGAGATGGAAATTTAGCAAAAGAGAAAATTTAAAATTGTTGACTGTTTGCTGTGTGCACTCACATGATGACGAGATTTACTGTTGTCTTTTCAAAACATTTATCCGGACTGCAGCTACAGTTCGTATGTAACTAGACATATTTCTAAAATTTGTTTGAAACATTAAACTTCTATATCAACATCAACATTTGAATTGTATCGTATTTGTTGAATAAAATATACCGTCACAGTAAATGCCTTTATGAATAATATTTAATCCAAAAGTTTCGAAACGGTAAAACAATATAGTTGTAGAATACACTCCGCAATGAAATCTCATAATTTTTCTCGCGTATTCGCTTGTCTGGCAAAAGTTTTGGTGTTATTAGTTTATAATATTCGATTATACAGAGTGTTTCACCAAATGGTAATACGAAGTTTTACGGCCAAATATACTTCGACTGAAATAAGGTATTTATTTTAATATTATTTTTAGGAAACTCCGGCAGTCCGATGCGACGCACCGAAGAACATATTTCGAGCATTTCGTTACTGGCAAGCGATTTTCAATAAAATGCTTCCACACGCTCTGAATGTTAAATTTAATATTCACTTATTCTTCCGTCAGTGTTAACTGAATTATATTTTCTATTCAAATATGGAAAAAAAAATGAGAATTAAAAAGACGGAGATATACTTCGTACGATAGGTGAGCCACTGTTGTAGGTGAGAAGTTGGGAAGGTAGTATGCAGAGAAGAATTTAATTATGTCTGTACGCATTACAATCAATTTTTTATTTCGCCCATTATGTACGCGCCTTATAATAATAAACTTCCTATTAAATTGCTAAGCATTCCTGTTTCGTATAACAATCCACAGAGTGGCTATCAATTGAAAATTACGTAAAAACCTCGCAAAATTTAAATGTCTATAAATAGCTCGACATTTTTACAAATTTAACAAAAAATATACCTTTTACACCTTTATTATGTGCGTATTTGTCAACAATTTATATTTTTATACGATTTATAATTCAATTGTTAATTTATATATTTATTACTTATATAAAAATGAATCGATATTTTGTTGACGTCATTATTTGAATACCTGTATCTGAAATTCGCCCTTTTCCGGTAGATTTTCCAAAAGATATTTTTTATGCATACCTTTATTTGTATTTATTATCAATTTTCTGTTTTTATGAAAACATGTGACAGCATAACTGAACGTCGATCATCATATTATTTTTATTGATTTACGAATGAAATTTAAAAAGTTTTCCTCGGGTGTACAAATTTCTAGATCCTGTTGTGCCTTTGACATAACCTACCTCTTTCGAAATTTACAATATCCCCCCCACCCTCGGGAATGAAGGTTTGAAAAAAACACTGAATAGAACTATTCAAATCTGGTGTTAAAAATATGCGTTTCCGACTTTCGTTAAGGAAAATGTAAATTTTATCACGCGAGCGCGCACCACAGGAGTTAATGTTTTGAAAACATGCTCAAAAAGTGAATTTTGTTACAGCCCAGATATTGTTAAATAAAAAAACATCTGCAGAATACCGAAATTAATAAATCTGTCGACGTTTAATGAAGAAAACGTTTTTAAAATATAAGATAATTAAGTAAATTGAAAGGTTTTCAAATAAATCTGCATTGAAGAGAGGAACACAAACATAAAAAATATACATCTTATTTTTTTTTTTTTTTTACGTTCACCTACCCGATCTGATAAAAATGTACAATCTCTTGATCATTCGGAATGTATATTACAATATTTCAATTTAAAGATTTAGAGCGACTGTATGTTATATTGTTTAAAAAACAAAAAAAACCTGACAATAGAACCACAATAAAACGATATATAATTTTATAAGCACAGGGGTATTTAATAGGCACTTAGGTACTTATACATTCAGTTTAACACGCGAAATCCGTAGCGACTTTTTACGCTTCGACGTTTCAAAAATATTATATCGATATAAGTATATTACAAATTCGTATCGCGCAAAATTAAAACCTATAGATACTATTGAGTTTATGCGACAACGGCTGATTTCTTTCGTTATTATTATTTCCGAACAAATAAAATATCGCAAAGAATTCTCGTTTTTTTTTTTCTTTTTAAATATACATAAAATTTAATGAACATTTAACAAAAGATGCATTAAGAACCAAAAACTTAAAACGGGAATGTTCTGGTTTTTTTTTTTTTCCCCTAAAGATTTCAATATACTTATAAAATATTGCGATTCAATGAAAACTCTAAAAGAAAAATGATAAAAATCACCGATACCTACCCACAATTATTATTATTATATCGACGCGAATAATTTCATGATTAAAACAATACTATTACTATGCAGATTTCCGCATCTTCGAACAAATACCTACTGTACAACAATAAATCGAATCGTTATTAATAGTAGTAAGATTTTATTATTGTTTTTAGATTGTGAACGTCGGGAGAAATGTATTAGTTATACAATGACGTTTATTTTATTTTATGTGAACACTTTTTCTGCCAGAAAGCATAATCCGATTATCTAATGTAGCACCTTTTCTGAAAGGGAATGTTCTCCGGGTGGTACTTTAAAGAGGTAATTTTTTGAAATTCTCGTTAACATTCGAGACAATGAGGAAAACCTGGTTCTGTAGGTTAAAAAAGACGGAAAGATTAAAATTAAGGTTATCATTGACAACCGTTTTTATTTATTTTTTGTTATTATTAAGTTTGTATTATTTTAATATTTTTTGAACAATCGTTGTTGTCATGGAAACGTATATTGTAATCATTTTACCACAAAATGACATATATTATATTGTTGACAAAACTACACTATCAAACTATTTTAACAATCTGTTATACTTAACCTATGTATTATGAAGGATAACAGCCCGTTAAAAGCTTTTTGCGCAACCGGCCATTAGATTTAAACAAAAATCCACTAAATTCTATTACAACTTCGTCAGCTACAACTATGGCACAACGATACGGCTATTACTATGTTTAATTTCCTTAATTTTTGTCTTAATTTGCACCCCCCTAACACAAAGTCAGATTGAAAAAAAAAATTGATTATTGACAGTTGTTAGCGTTCGGATAACACTGTAGGACATCCTGTATCATATTACGTTATATACGTTATATACGTTGAATCTGATTTATATAGACGTGGCAGAGAACTCTGAGCGCACAGTGGTCTGATAATAAAATTTAGGTGGAAAAAAATTAATTTCTTTTTCTAGGATCTCATTAGTAGATGATTGTTGGTATAAATACAAAAGTGAAAGAGACAAATTTTGTTTTTTCTGTTATTTTGAAAATAAAAATGCCGATAATTAATTTTGTTTAGCTATTTGAAATTTATAAAATGAAAATAAGTGAAATACCTAATTGTTAAGTCAAATATAAAGATAATAAATAAAATATTTTTTTAAATTTAAATTTAAGTTCTCAAAGTTTATGAATCATAAAAAAAATCGAACGTTTTTGTTGTTTTTTTTTTTTTCAAGGACTGTAGTAAAAATTTACCTAAGTTTACCCGATAAATTAATTTTGTAGAGGAAGTTCTCAACTATAAGAATATATTATTTTTTGTTGCGTCTCGTTGCACCTGAAATGCACAAAAATCATATTGTCATAAAAAAAAAGGTGTTTTTTTAACATTTGTTAAGATTTCAAATTTTAAAATTTAATAGACATTTTATGAAATATTAGTTTTGGTTTAAATACTCATATTTATTTCAACAAATGAATTATTGAGGTATCATATTCGTCGTTGTTACTTATAATTTTTAATGTAAGAACGTCATCAGAACATTTTTTAGCGACGAATACATGGATCAGATGAAACAAACAACATATTTAAAAGATCTTCATTGGTGTTTTGTCTACAGTTTTTTCGTGTATGATGTTCTCGAATATTTTTATAATCCTTATGACTAGCCTATTTTAAAGAGTTGTGAACCAGGCTCGAATTCCAAGAGAAAAAATTAGATAATCATTATCAGAGCCTAGAAAAAAATTATAACTTGAAAACTGTTTATTTAATTTAAATCCTTAACGGTAATTTAATTATTTCGTAACAATTTAGGCTTCAGGCTTCGATCTCATATTTACAAGTTCATAGTGTTTAAGTATAAAATGTTTTTAAAAAAACTTACTTTATTTAGGACTGTCCATGGTGAACTGTAAAGTATAACAGTAAAAATTAAAATTATTAAATACAAGATTGTAAGTAAACTTCATGAAACGTAGTTTTATAATATTCGTCACAGTACAAAAACGTAATACTAACCTTTATGAAACTGCAACAGGTACTCGTATAAATGAATGCACACTGCAGATAAGTGTGTTTATAACACCGCGAGGCATAATATTATGTCTCGCCGTAATAGTGTACTGATGATAACCGTAACTGTTCAAATGAAATACTGGATTTCCGATAAAACTTTATTTCCTTAATGCTACTTTATTTACTTTTATTTAACTCTATTTACTGATTACCCCATCAAACGGTCCTTAACGTCTAACAACTCGTAAATAACAATTGTACACATTGTGTTATTAAATTGTGTACAGATAATTAATTTTAAAATTTAAATAAACACATATATTATATGTAATATATGTGTATAATATATGAAATATATATATATATTTTTTTTTATTATCTTAATATGCGACTTAACAATTAGGTATTTCATTTTTTTTTTCGTTTTATACATTTCAAGTAGCCAAAAAAAATTAATGAATTATTGGCATTTTTATTTTCAAAATAACAGGAAAACCAAATTTGTCTAGTTCACTTAGCTATAACTCCAGTTCAGAAAATCTCACGAAACTGAAATTTTGTATTACACACTAGTCAATCATCTACTGATGAGATCCTAGAAAAAAAAAAAAAAAGGTTTAATGTCTACGGATGTCTAGTCCCGATGATAATACTATTACGCACACAAGTATTAGGCACCCCGAAATGCGGTTCCAGTTGCGGAAGCCGAAGGAACTCGCTGGACATTGAGGCCAGAAAGTATACGCTTGCACGTAAAGACCCGCCTACACACGCGTCGAATCCGGAGCGGAAACTCGCCGTCCCGTCGATTTGGCCGCGAAAACACTGCGGCAACTGGACGGCGTTTATTTTTTTATTTTTTTTTTTTGGTATCCGTCCAATTTTCGAGTTCCGTCTATACACCCCCGTTACACGGGCGCGTCTATAGGTATTATCCCTGTCGTGCCGCCGTACAGCGTAACGTGGCGTGTCCACACTGTACAGGACGCTCGCGGTCGGAAGTACGCGCGTGCACATACATGCGCACGCGCACACACTAAATGTATACATGTATATTGTATTCTTTTCAGAGTGTTCTATTGTATATATATAAAACCGCGTGCGCTCAGACACGATCGCGGGTTCGCCTTTAGAAATAATATGTACCCGTGTAACGTGTATTGCGTTTGTGTACGCGCAATACAACGATGTGTACGCGCACGCACGCGCAAGTCGTGTATACTTTGCAATGGCTTCGGTCGCCAAAAAACGCGCCGTGTTGCAACACAATCGCACGCGAGCCAACACTCGTCTCGTCGAGTTGTTTTGTGTACTACGGCCCGTAGGTACAACGGTAACTTGTATTATTATTATTTGCGTGAGTCGTCGTGCGTGAAGGAAGTGGTCGAAAAAAATAAAGGAAAAGAGACGGCGATTGAGAAAAAAAAAAAAAAAGCGCAAATATAAAACAAATACTTATAAGCGCCTCTATATCTATAACAAAACGTTTTGGGAAACGCGTCTTTTCGTTGCCAATACGTCGCGCGGGTGGAACGGTTCGCCAAAAAGAGAAAAAAAAGAAAAAAAAAAAACCACAATCCTTTTGTTTCTCAGCAATACAATAATAATATTGTTGTGTTATATCGATTGTACGCCCGATAGTTAAAACGCGCACTTTACGAGCACACGGTGTTTTTGCTAATGTACGCGTACCTTCGCGAGCCACCGAGTTAATTTTTACTCGATGGCAGCCGATTGGTCGCGTTATTCGAACCTACGCCGATCACCATCTATTTACCCGGTTTGTAGAAAAAAAAAAAAAACACGTTTTTTATTAAACCCGTGTCTCAGTATTGCTTTGGATTCGAAGCGTAACGATGAATCTATTGGTTTTACTATAAATATACGCGCCAATGTGTCGCATTATGTCATATTTACTTTGTCTGTAAACGACTGTCCAAAAAGAAAAATTACTTTGATGTATCAAGCGAAACACCATTTCTGAAAGAAAATTGTATCCAGTTGGCGCATTAGAGAGGTCGTGTTTTGATTTTCAAGGGGTTTTCAAAATAATTGAGAAAAAACCGAAAACAAAATTATAGGTAAACCGGCAAATATTTACGGCGCGCCTCGACTTTACCTACCGATTTAATGGTTTTAAATGTTTACCCACGATGTTTTTTTATCAGAAATATTGCTTTAACCAAAAGATGAGAAGTGAACTTTTTTGTTTCATTTCGAATCTAGTTGGTGAGGAAGTGAGACGTTATTTGATTTCATAACAATTTGAAGAAACCGAAAAAAACATAGAAAAAACGAGAAAATAATGCTTTTATTATTTTTCAATTTTGTTATTTTGTTGAAATTCGGTTTAAAATATTCGTAGAGTTATGAAATATTGACAGAATAACTTATAGTTGCCTTTCCTAGACGACGAGGTAAAATTTAAAAAATATCTTAGCCATTTTTGAGCTATTTATAAACATTTTAATTTTGAGAGTTTTTGCGTAATTTTTAACTGGTAGGTGCTCTGCGGCAATTTCTATCGATAAGTTCAAAGATTAACTTATACTTGAGTTGTCCACGTCCAGTACTAGCATAATAGTTGCGAAACGTGATCGGTGACAAAAAGAGATGAAGAGAAATTATTAATATCTAAAAGTAAAGTAGTCCGTTGAATCCGTGGCTCAATTCCTGAAAATGGAGAATACCGAATGAGAACGAACGAAGAAATCGATCAGCTATTTCAAAAACCTAACATAAAAGCATTTATCAGAAGCAAACGAACAGAATGGGCAGGGCACTTATGAAGGGATAATGGTGTAAAGGTCGCATCAGGAACAGAGCTTGAAAAGAGTGAAAATAGGGAGATTCAATAATAATAATTTACATTTTTCATTTTAATTGGTTTTGGCGGTTAAATATCAATTTCATACCACCGTGTTCGTCCCCGTGATTTCGTGTATAGTGTGGGGGGGGAGCTTTGGACAATTTCTCTTCCCCCAAAAAAACTTAGCTAGGCTGCCCCAAAAAGCCAAAAAAAAAACAAATTAGTAATATTAAGTAATCAATAAATTGTCGTATAAGATTTGATTTCAAAAATCATCGTCTCCCCTACCAAGAGCACCTGCGCACGCTTGTGCTGACTAGCCTCTCGACGCGGATTAAGATATGAATCCTAATCCGCGTCTTTCGGCCCATATTGGGTTGCGTACACCGATTGTTAATGGTTCACCGTAACCGCGACTGCGGTCACGGAATCTCATAAACGGTCCAGCGAAGTTATTTTGATATCTGTTTTTACATCAAATCATTTTCAATTGCGGATAAACGTACAATTCATATTGAATTTGATTTGTCGAACAGTGCCAGAGGTTACGGGGCTTTCCGTGGGTCGCTCCGGCATCGTACCGCAGTACTATCAGGGGACGGCCCAAAAACTTAATAACGATCTTTCTATTGATAAAATCACAAAAACGTCCAGAATTTTCATTAAAATACGAAAAACTGACAGACATGCCTATCCAACTCTCCCAACCGTTTCTCGTTTTTCATCTGATAAACATTATAAACATCGTTACAATTCAATTCGTCAACTCGTATAAAACCAACTGAACCAGGGCATAGATGATTTATGCAGCCAGTCCAACCTGACCGAAAAACGTTTAAAATTATAATACGCATTAAACAACGAATGGACCTCACATCAATTGCCGCAAATCGATAGATTTTCTGTTTTCATTTTAGGTACCTGTCTATACCAATAACACGCATTGGACGGGATGCATTAGATCAGCGGTTCCCAAACTTTCTCAGCCTCGGAGCTTTTTTTTAAAAAAAAAGTTTCTCGTGGAGCCCCCATGAAATATTTAACGTTAATTTTTATCTGCCTGTGTTCTATCTTCTATGATGTATAATAAACACGAATTGTATATATACAAGAGTCAAAATAAAATTATATTTTTGAATACAGGTGAAACAATAGCAATAAAAGAACTGCAAAAAATATTATTTATTATTTAAATTTACAAAATGTCTTAATGTGAGCATTGGGCCTGCTTTTTACTACCGAGTTTGTCGATGTCCGGTGTCACAGAAGTCAACTGAAGACGCATATCGTTTTCCGCATCCAAACGTGATCGATATTTTGTTTTTGTAGCTGTGTACCTCGAAAAAGCCGTTTCACAAAGATACGTAGTACCAAAATGCAGTAAAAGCAGTTTAGCTTTTGAACTTAATATTGAACGATCTTCCCCTAATTGAGCCCAAAGTTCAGATATTGGTTTGCTTTTAAATAATGTCTGATAGCAGCTATCCGAAACCATATCAATAAGAACCTCGGGTGGCTAACTTTGTTACATGTCACACACTGAGGACGTCCATCAGCAAATTCAGTGTATCCCATATCTAAATATGACTCGCAATATTTTCGTTTTTTGCTTCCTTTCCGAATATCTACATCGGGTATCGTAGATTCTAAAATAGAACTATGTACAACATGTTCCGAATGTAATTCTAAGGAATTATTTTTACTACAATTATTGTTATCTTTCTTCGGCTGAGCAATAGTTGTCGGCTAACTCTTTTCAGGTCTTACGGAGCCCGTTATAAACCACCGTTCCATTTCAGTAAAAATACACTGGGTCGTTCGTACATACGCACAATTAACTGATAATAAGAATAATGTAATTTGAGAATCGAACCTAAATTAAATGGTGAAACGTGGCGAACAAAAATAATGCGTATTCTATAAATATTTCTATAACATAATAAACAACAGACCGAGTCCTCGGGTGGTCGTTTCAATTTATCATCGTTTCGTATTATCTGAAATTCTAAAATTAGATAATTGTATACAATTTTCTTATCGGTATTTTACGCAGTATACACATCGGTGAATTATGGCATCCAAGTCTTCACGAAATGCATATTCATTTTAAAATAACGAACAATTTTTAAATTTGTTGCGGTGTTACGAACGGAGCCCTTGGTAAGCGATCGCGGAGCACCAGGTTGGGAACCGCTGCATTAGATAAACGCAATCGGGATGCCGTGTCCGAATGTTTTAACCGTAATCCCCGTGACCACGTTGCGAAGCGGATTAAAATTTAAAACGTTCTAATAATAAAACGGTATTTATTTAACCTCGGCTGTACCAAAAAACAATATACCGACGAGTGACGTCGGCAATTTAACGTGTTGCATTCCCGGGGGAAATTGTTCATAATCGGTCAACCCGTCCGGTTTTTCAGCCCCGTACCGATTATCGTTTATGTCTGTAGTAGGTATTTGCAGGTTTGATCAAACCTTCCAAAGATGAATGGGGGGCGGGGGCGGGGAGAAGGGTCGAGGAGAGAATATCCACTTTGCCGGACAAATAAAACGGCAGACAGCCTCCCCGGCCGTCGGGCAGAGCGACTGCGGGGTCCGTGGCGGTTACGGTGCGGCGTATTAATTAATTAACAATCGGCCACGACACCGTACTATAAATGAATTGCGCGACAACATCAGACGACAGGTTCGCGTGCCGTCTTACTTTTCTGCGTATCGCACCCGTACAAGAGCCGGGTTCGCTCGTGCAGAGCGCGCGTATTGTATAATTATGCGTTATGAATTAACGATGTTATGGTGTACGTACGCGCGTAACTCTGGCGGGCCGCGAAGTTTGAACATCGGAACCGCGCGTCTACACGCAACGTGTCGCGAAATCCGAATTCGCGAAAGGAGGCGAACGCGTCGTATTTCCGACGTCACAATCGTCGTAACCGACAATAGATTCCCGATAATATTGTCGCCGCGCAAACGTTTCGTCCGGCTCGGTGTAGGAAAAACCGCCGAGAAACCGTACGACTTGACGTTGCAGAGGTCTTCAGCATTTCGAAATCCAATCGCTGTACACAGTCGTAACGTCGTTAATAACGTGCTAAAAAACGTCTGCTACACTCGTTTTCTTTTAATAATAATCGATTATTTACTCGACGAGAATTTGTTTTGACCGGCATAACGAACAACGCGTGTCCGCGGGCGCGTACAAGCGGTTTTGATTTACGTAACGAATTCATAATAATTAATTAATGAATTAATCATTGGCGTGAACTCATATTATGCCCAATACCTACGTGCGTCCGATGCTCTGTGATATCGATTACTCGACGTGTCGGTTTGCTCTTCGTCTTTACGGCCCTGTTTAGCAGTGGTTTTCAGACTTTTATTAAACGCGGCGCACCATGACTCTTTTGATATTTTACCGCGACACCGTAGACGACGATCGTACATTTTGATACCAAACCACCTATTTTCAAGTGATCTTCGTGATACTGACACCGTTACTAATATTTTAGGTTTTCTATTTTTCGATGGCCGACTCACTGAAACATTATTGTCAACATGCCGAGTTACAAATTCATCGATACGAATAACTATTATTATAGGCGAGTGAATAAATATCACGAATGCATTTGAAAAAAAAAAAAAATAATAAAATACTTGTACGCTGTTAAATAGAATCAATAGATATACGGGACCACGTGACAAACAAGTAACGATATTACGAATCAACGGACAAGCCGGGGCATCGACGAATATACCGACCGGGGACTAATAATATTACTTATACATTTTGCTGTTCAACAGTTATCGAAGATAACTTGTCTTAATCGCTTTATCCCTACAAACTGTCAATTTGTTAACACATAAATAGTAACAAACGTATAACGAGTGAACGCGTTGTATTGATTCTATTAATTTGCATATCACAATTCAATACAACCGGTGATTTATGAAAACGATTTTCAGAAGACCGCGGCGCACTCGGTGAATGCTCGCGGCATCTTGTTTGAAAACCACTGTTGTATAGGTATAGGTATTTTGCACGTGGAACGATGAATTCTTCGGGCGTTTTAACATTACTTGTTGTTTCGAAATTCTATAAAAATATTATAGAGACTTGTGTTTTGCCCTATAATTATGAAGCAAAACACATAATTACGTTCAGCAGGGATTGTAAAAGTGTCCATTGGATATAAGCTAGTATTTGGATTCTAATATTTAAGTACCTACCTACCTACCTACCTACTATTGAAGAATTTTAATACTGATGGTAGGTACCGGGAACGGATGTGACACACCTGATTGTGCCGTATTTGTTTAATAGTTTATTTCTTTTACCATTTTTGACTTGTTTTAAACAAGAAAAGGTACTTTCACGCCAAACTGAGAACACAGTAATTGTGATTGCAATTGTACACAGTTTATATCTACGAAAAGGCTATTTAATATTCGTTTAAAAATATTTAAAGTAAAATTATCATTTATTTTTGCTGTATAATTGTATCCGTTATTTTTATTTGATTTTTGCAACATTTTTAAACTCTCATCAAAAGAATTTAAATTATCAATCTCACAATTATTATAATACTGAAAAACACAATAACAATGAATAATCTAAAAATGAATTTGATTGTGGATCGAATGAACCGATACCTTAAGTATCTGAATTGTTAATAAATCTTCTATCCAGTTCACCTGACATAAGATGCAATATATGAGTAGCCTATTCAATTTTTTTTTCATTATTTTTGCCTCGTAGATTAATATTTAATTTTGTACAAAGGATTTCAGTTTCATTATACAATAATTTATGCTATGACACACTTCTCATATCACCTACGATCTGATTAATTCTTACAATAAGCACCACAGGCCAGTATACATTTTTAAGCATTTTAAAGTAGTAATCATGCCGAAATATGGGCTTATGATGAACCTAGTGTACAATTGTTAACATTTTTGATGGTCCAAAAGAATTCTGTACACTCGAAACCAGAAAAAAAAAAAACCCATAATAAATTATAATAACATAAGTAATCATAGGTTAACACAACTTTCTTTACCACCAACTTGTGAATGGAAGGTAGGTACTCTTAAAATTTGGAACAATAATTCCGGTTCCTAGTAAAGAAAATCAGAAAGAATTTAAAATAATTAAATCATAAAGAAGTAAATTAGCCAGTTTTCATTTCCAATTTTTATGAAAACTGGTTGGAAAATTAAAATTGACTTATTTACCAACTAGATCAAAAATGTAGTAAAAAAATAATACATTTTTTGATATGAGCAACAAATTTCTGGTAGAAAAATTGTTCAGACAGAAAAAAAAAAATCACACATTTAGTAAAACATATACATCAAATCATTCCTTGCTATATTCAGAATCTAAAAATTTAATATATAGGTACCTATTAAAAAAAATAATGGTAGGTACCAATTTGGTTGTTTTTTTATAAATATTAATAAATAAATGCATATAACTATGTTTATCTATACATTATGGTGACTCATAGACTTACTGTAAAACTGTATTTAAAATAGTTGTGATGTAATAGATCAGCGGTTCCCAAACTTTTTAGTTATGCGGACCACCAATTTTGTTAAAAAATCTTTTAGGCCCATCTACATATGTAAGCACATATATAAAAATACATACGAAAGTTATTAGAAATAAAAGAATTAAAAAATCAATTGTTTATTAAGAAAAACACTTTAAAACTGGATAGTTTTAATCTTAAATCATTCTCAACATTCAGTTTATTCTATATATACTATATAAGTAGAAAAAGCCCGTTCACACAGATAAGTTGTTGAAAAGTCCATTAAGTTTCTGAGTGCAATTTTAACGATTGTTGGATAGTCTTTCTGAACATTTAACCAGAATGGCACTAATGGTGTGCTTTTAAAAAACGATTTTAGAGTCTGATCACGTGAAAGTTCAATCAACGAATCTTCTTCACTTGCTTATATTTTCAATTATTTCGAGTAATCTTCTTCAAAAGGATTTCTGATCCACTGGATTTCCTCTTCAATTTTAGGGAAGTAATTCCTAAAAAGGATGTGAAAACGTTAATAAAAAATATTAATATTTTAATAAAAAAATAAATAGTTAAAAATAACCTGAGGTTGGAGGATAAAGATTCGAGGTGATCTCTTATAGTTGTAGTTGTTGATTTATCAATGTTGACTTCGTTGGTTTCAAGAAAATCATGTAGGACTGGAAATACGTTGAAGGAACCTTGTTCTAATTTTAGAGCCCATCGTTGAAGCTTGATTACCATTTCATCAACTTTGTCTTGCACAGAAAATTTATAAAGGTCTTTGCCTCGCGATGTTAATTTAAGAATGCCGAGGGTACCAAAAATATTGTTAATTATATACTAATTGGTCACTGTAGACTGTAGATAATATTGATAAATATTATAACCAAAACTATTTTTAGGTATATAATAAAAATATGTAATATTATTTTAAATATATATAATATTTAAAAGTATATGGTTCACAACCCAGTACCACGATGCTCGTGGCCCGTGGGTTGGGAACCGCCGTAATAGACGGAAAGCCCTGTAGAAGTAGAAAACATCTGGTTTTGATTTAAATCATAACAAATTGTTTTTATTTTTAATAGTACAAAGAATGTCATAATGATAAATTATATTATACACATATTGTGTTTTGTGTTGTCTGATTTCTGACAATTT
Source organism: Cinara cedri (assembly GCA_902439185.1). NCBI lineage: Eukaryota > Metazoa > Arthropoda > Insecta > Hemiptera > Aphididae > Cinara > Cinara cedri. Next base: position 1,139,731 of record CABPRJ010000487.1, on the reverse strand, counting down.
TTCATTTATGACAATGTCATGTTAAAAAACATGTATTTTATATAAATATGTCTTCTAAAAATACTGTAAAAGGTAAACATTATAAACTATAATGATATGCACCTAATGATAATTATTAAAACAAAATCGTATAACGATTTTCATACGGAGTATTATTAAGAATTTTTTATTCAAAAAATAAATCATAGTATGTAGTACCTACCTATCTACAAGATCACAATTGATGTTAACAATTAAATAAAGTCTCATTATTAAATTTAGATTTTATTATGTCCAATTTTGACAAGTCTTCTAAAAGTAATATTACCTATATGAACGTTTTTATAAATAATATTGAAGATATAGGAAGCAAATTTACAAGCAATGGATAAAGCATTGAAGCATGATGAACATCAAAAGTAATGTAGCAAAATAACTTCATATAAAAATTAGAACCACTTTACCATAAACAAGATAAGTTTTGTTTAGACCTCAAGAGATTTTATCATAACCATAGTATAGAGTGATAAAATGTACAATCAAATACAGTTAATAAAATTGAAGCAATGTAAAACATAATTTTGTATAAGAGCTCTTAGAATTTCATAGACGAAAATAATGAGAGATAGTTCTTTGTATGAAACACAAAAACCAATATATAAAACATGCTTAGGAAATAAAGGAAGTGAATTGAACAATAATATTGAAGGATGAATTGATGAAAGACCTAAGATGGTGTGTCATATATGAAACAATTTGAAAACATCAGAATACAAAATATGCAGAGCTTAAATAAATAGTTCTAAAAAATATAATAAGAATATTTAAAAAAAAATAACATTTTTTTATATATCTCAATTATATTTTGATTAGAGAAATGATAATAATAGGTACAATTTAAATTTAATAACATATAGCATTGTCCAATTACTTTAAATCATCTATATATATTTTTTATTTTAAAGGTTCTAAATAAGCGTTTTAGTAATTTTTCTTCATTCAAATTTGTCTACAGCAATGTATTCAAAGGACACTATACCCGCATCTGTCTCACTCTAACAGGCAACATAGCAAAATTATATAATTTGTAAATATAAATTGTAACATTTAGGTTAAATTAAGAAGTTTAGTGTAATTCAAAAAAGGCGTACATACATTGCATGATGGGTGGGACACCGTTATAGGTGAGAAGTGGGGAAGGTAGGATATAGAAAGAAATTTAATGTATATCTGTATGCAATGATTAATAATTTCTAATGAAAAATGATGCTGAGCAGAGTTCAGTTATACAATATACATGTTAAAAAAGGTCATTATGCTTGATTGTCATATCCAAATTTGATATTAAAATTCTTATAAAAAATAATATACTACATTAATAACTACAAATACGACTAACAATAAACCTCCTGTTAAGCATTTCTGTATGATCTTAAAATTGTACACACTGGGTACTTACTAAATAAAAATTATATTAAAAATTCACAAAATTAAAATGTCTATAAATTGCTCAAAAATGGATTAACATTTTACCATGCCTAGAAAATTTAAACACAAAGATTTTGTCCAAATTTAGACCAAATAAACATTTCAAATTCAACTAAAACAAATTAATAAAAGCATTATTTTTTGGTAAATTAGTCAGTTTTTCCCCCAATTCGGAAAACTGCACGGAAAATAAAACAATTACCTCCCTAAAATATCAAATAGATAAAATTCCCTTTTGAAAAACAGATATAGGATTATTGTACATAGTATAAAGAAAAAAAAAATCTTTACTGTAATACCAATACTTTTTTTGTTTCATTTAAAATTACCATACAAAAAAATCAACATACAACCTATAAATATTTTTTCTTTCAAATTTTTTTTAATTTGTGCTCAATATCTAAATTTAACCCAAAGTTAGACTTACTAAAGAGAAAATATTTATAGGCTGTATGTTGATTTTTTGTATGGCAATTTTAAATTCTGAGTGAAGTGAAAAAAGTATTGGTTTTACAATGATTTTTTTTTCTCTTCTGTATGTGTACAAAAATTCTATATAGTAGGATATAGGTATGACAACCTCATAAGTATAAAGTGTTTTTGAAAATTTAGTTGCCTAACAATAAAAAGTAACCAAAATACTAGGTACTTATTAAAAATCTATATGCAATTTTATTCATTTTTAAAAAAGATTTTATAAAATACACAATACATTTTGAGATTAAGATATATTTTTTTAATCAATGTTAGAGTATTAAATAATATATAAGTTTAAACAGATTATTTAGATAAATTTGTATGTTAATAAATATATTTAAAATGCCGACATTAAAATTTGATTTAATATGCACGCGACAGAGCATTTGTTTTCTGTCGCGGCATACTAAAGCAAAGAGACCTTTACATTTTATGAATAATAGTAGTATTCACTATTGATTCTAAGAATATTTTTATTTCTTATAAGTTATTAATAGTTAAAAGTTTAGAGAAAATTAAAGCCCGTTTATCTTGATAAAAAATTAAAATTATTTGTATGATGCATAATAAAAACCATTCTTTAAATAAATGTACTTGCTCTTTTACCAAAAACTCTACGCCAATCACAATTGTAAAAATGCTGAATGCGTTTGTAGTTATATTGTAATATAATATTATGCCGAGATAGATGGGGAAAATTAATGTTAGTGATGAAGTCCTATAATTCAGTAAGTGAAAAATGAAAAATGATAGCAAAACGTGATACAATTTTGTGGGGAGAAAATCTTATTTTAATGGTATTGTCAAATATGGTTACTTGGGGCAGTTTTAAATTTTAATTTGAAGTAACGAAAAAACAAATATAGTTAGTTAATTTTATCAGGTAACCCATAAATTTTAACTAGGTTTACAAAATAATGTGAAAATATGCAATTTTAAAGTTATTATTAAAATTAAACAGTACAGTCAATTATTTTGAGTTAGTAAATGTAATCAATATGTTATTAAAATAGTACAAGAAAATTATTATAAGTATTGTAGGCGATAAATTATAGTTATATTTGAATAAATGATTAAAATTATTGGTTTGCAACATGGACTAAAAATTCCCTAAGTTACACGTAAGTTATATATATTTAATTATTTTATCAATGGACAAATACTAATATTTAAGTTTTTTCTATTTGAGAAATGGTTGGAAAACCAACTTTTGTGTATACAAACAATAGAAATAACCAAATAACAACTACTTTATTAATAATTTAAAACATAATTAATGAAAATTATATCTCTTCATGTAATAATTTGACGTCAAATTTTGCAAAGAAAGTATTTGATAATATGAGTTATAACAATAAAATATAATAGTACGACGTTACAACGCGAAAATCAGAAACTGATATTTTTGCCCGAAGTATGTCGATTTGACGGTATTGTATAACAGAAATTCTTAAAAAATTGAAAATTTATAAACTCAAAAATATTTAAATAAATTTTAAAGTGATTCTCTGCTATTATTATTATTATAATTATGAAATTTGTATGTAAAATATGATTTACTCTAACATGAAATATTTACAATCAAAATAAATACATGGTATTTTCAACATATATTAAAAGATAACATTATTTGTGAAGCATTTAATTTTTTATCATTTTGTTAGCATTTGAAATACTGTAAAACCCTAGAAGTTTAATATGTAATAACTATTTTCATAATGATATTAATGTATATCTAGCCTTCGTAACTGTATTAATTTGTTCAACCTCTCTATAACCAAGAAATGTTCAAAGGACAAATACTAATATTTAAGTTTTTTCTATTTGAGAAATGGCTGGAAAACCAACTTTTGTGTATACAGACAATAGAAATAAGACTAAATAACTGATAAAAATACATGGCATATCTGTTGCTATTCTATGACATTCATAAACAGTCAACAATATTTAAAATATTTAAACTAACAAAAGCCATAATTCATTTTAAAATAGTTACTCCTATATCTATATTTATTTAGAATTAATGTATTAAAATGTTTAAATTATAATATTATTAAACACGGTAAAGAGATGGGCATATTTATACAAACATATTTGTGAACCAGATCTGATGTTTACCAATGTTACCAATTAAAGATTAATTATAGAAAACAAACAAATATGATGTAATTTTTAAATTTTATTAGACGTGATCTTAGTTGTCATACCATACAAATCAATCAATCAATATTATAAAAAAATGCATCACTCGCTAGCAATGCTAACTTCAGCTATTACACCAGGTTCGAGATTGACACTGGTGATCTGTTTAACTTTGTCACTGGGACATTTTAAATCAATCACCCTCTTGTGGATTCTCATTTGGAATCTATCCCATGTCTTTGAACCTTCACCGCAAGGTGTTTTTCTGGTTGTGATGCGCAAGAATTTGGTTGGCATACGTACTGGTCCTTTAACTGGCAGTTTCCTCTTCTTAATATCAGAAATCATTTCAGAACACACTACAAAACACAATTTCATTTAATTAAACATATCCACATACAGAATTTTTACTATATATTACCGCTTTCTAAACTTTTAATGTTCTTTGAAGTCAATGTGATACGGATCTTGTGCCTTTTTTGATCAGTAGGGGCGGTTTCAACATCTTTAAATTCCATATCCTGAAAAAATAAAATAACTCAATAAAATTTACATTCAAAATTTAAAAATTATTTACTTTTGTCCTACTAAATTTTTTATGAGAAAAGTTAGTCAAACTTATCTTTTATTTTTGAACATCAAATAGAAAATTATATTTTATTAATATAAACTATTATTTAGTAAAATTAAATTTATAGTGTAAACCATAAAAAAATATTTTTTTTTTTTAGACTATTACACATTAAAGTTACATTTATTTACTAGTTTAGTCAATTTTGGGGTACTGGTTTGTTGTCATCTTACCAAGTTGTAAAAATGTATGACCTTGCCACTCAAGTTTGTTATAACTTAGCTATTATTTAATTTTAAATACTAGAAAAAACTTCCTATACAGATAGAATTTAGTTTTATCAGACAATTTGATGAGCAAAAATTCCTCATTGAATGTGATATCACAGTAAATTTTATTCTATAGGTAGTTGTTTAAAAATAAATTTGTAAAATGTATTCATCTAAATACTAGATGAAAATGTTTAACTCAATAAGATTCTAACGACTTGTTCATTTGAAAACTTTCATGAAATGTTCTTAAAAGGGCTGCATTGTTACAAAAGAGTATGTCATAAAGAAAAATGGCATTTATAATTGGTGTAAGTATTCAAGACTAAACTATGTTCATAACATCGTACACTCCATATACATATTTTAGACGCATGAAAATTGTTTCGGTATTATTCTGCAAACCTGAGTTAGGTAAAAACCTTTAAGGCCGGGGAAATAACAAACTAGTAAAAATTTAGGAATTTGGACAGGTAAAAAAAAAAATAATATAAATAATAGCCAAAAATAAATGAATTTAATTTCTTATTTAGGTACTGTGCAATATGTTACTTTTATGATACAGATAACTATGATTTTTAAGTTGTTCTTAGGAAAGACTATTGAGGGAGAAAAAATATTATTTACAAAATTATTCCCCCGAGAATATTTATAGTATGAAATCAGATGTAAAATGTATAAATTATAACAACACAGTGATAATGTGTTGGAAGACCAGTAGGTATTAGAGCCCTGCACAGGCCTCAACTGGACTTCAACTCATATCTGTTCAAATTCAATTTTTAAATTAGGCTTGACTGGTCCTAATACCAGTTCAGTCTAGTGAAATAATATATAAACCAGTCCGATCTAGGCGAGGTTAGGTTATTTGGTCCAATCCAGGATTAACTATACATTATAACTCTGTAGGTAGTATCTACGTGCTATTAACAAATCAATCATTAAATGTATATTAAAATATTTTTTAGATCCTATCAAATAGTTTCTTTATTTAAAATTTTAGTAAAGTAGGTACATAAACTGTTTAAATAAAATACTTTTCACAATGATAATCGGATTTGCAGAGTAGCCAAGTCTAATCTAATTGATATCTAATACTTAACCCGGACCAACTATTTTACTGCTTGGTCAGAATCGTACAGGCTTCTAGTAGGTACAGTAATTGGTGTAACCACAAATAAATTGTTTAAAATTTAATAATACAACAAATGTACATATTGTATATATTTGCAATAATAGTCATACCTATGTAAATCAACAATTATTAAATATTTTTTTAAAAATCTTGAATCAGACAAACATTTATCAGTGTAATCTATTTTTCTTAATTTGGCATAAGTACTTAAATAAAAAAATTTATAAATTAGGTACTTCCAAAATTGAATTAGTCTTTATATCATTCTTGATCCCATATTATAGCTAATCAATATTAATGACAGGAATGGAAATCAATAACCAAATTAAATGGCTCTATACAATACAATAACCTAAGGAACTGTGCATATCAATTTCTATAATACATTTATGATCGTTTTTAAGCGTGAGGTACTTAATCAAGATTAAAGTTATACAAGAACGTTGCTAGAAGAACATTATGATAACGAATAGAAAAACATCTATGCAAAAATAACAGGCATTTTAGATCGTTCACACCAGAGACCAGTTTTTTAATTTTTAATTTTGGGTGAAAAATATTATCACGACATTAATAAACAGTTGGAAAACAAAACGTTTATAAGATTAATTATAATAGAAGCGAACGCTAAAGCACGACACAAAACAACGTTGTTACGGCGAAAGATGTTCATTTCTTTACTTCTGGTCAACGAAAAATAATAATTATCAAACAAATACAAATTGGCGATCGTTGCTAATTCTAAAGTACATACCATGATTGAATTGTAATTATCCGACAGACGATAGGTAGTTGAAGGCGAAAATAACTGCAAATTTTCCGAACGAAGAGCAGCTAAAATTTCCAAACGTGGAAAGCAATAGCGAAGGGAAATATTACATATAAATTTTTTAGGTTATGTTGTCGAATTTGTTGATGTTCGATATTTTGTAATTGAAGTTACCGACGCGGTTAGGTTATACAGTTATGGGTAGGTCCGTCTCAGTGTAGACAACATCACCGTGACATGTGCGGGACGTACGAAATTATTATTATTATCAACCATAGAGTTATCAATTAATTATATTATCAATTATCATATTTGATTAAAAGTAAATTATCAAATTTCAATTTTCAAATTTTATATTTGATCCTATGTAATTTGCCATCAATTATTAATTCTACTACTTCAATCATTTCATTTAGAAATTGAATTATTCATATAATTATGAATTCATTACAGCATTAATAAACATAAAATACTGTTTTCACGAAAATTGTTTTTTCTTTAATTATTTGTTATTATTATCTTAAAGAGTTAACAACCAAGTTGATTTGGTATTGATCAACTAAAATATTGTGAGTACATAATAATATTATTGTAATATTAATTTATACTGAAAACTTTTCTTATACAAATATTTTGTTTTGTTTTCTATTAGGTATAGACTATGCAGTAAGTGAACTCTACACTCACATTATCAGAAGTATCAATTTATATTGCGCACAATAGACTAAAATATTGTCAATTTCATCACATTTAAGAACTCTAAACAGATTTAATTACCCAAAATATGACTGAACTTCTGTATCTTATTCAAGTGTATTGATATTTATATTTATTTATTTTTTGAATATGTAATTATCACACCAAAGTATCTGACTTCAGCATTTCTTTTGAGATGGCCAATTTTCACGTGTGTATAAAATCACTGGTCCAAGTAAAATTTTGTACAATCTTATTTTTGATTTTCTTGATAATACTATCTCAAGATTTTTCGCAATTTTAAATTGCACCCGTTTTCGGTCTTAATTTGTAATCATATTTTCTTATAGTAATTATTTTATTTATTAAGTTCTACTCCCAGATATTTGAAACTATCTACCTTTTTAAACCTATAGTTTTCTATTTTAATCATGTTATGCTAATTCACCTGAGTATCTCTTGTGACTATCAAGTACATTTCATTTATAATATGTAATTATTTATTTTTTTTTTTTTTTTTGCTGTGACTAAGAACTCTTGATATTGTATTTTCTTTTATATATTACTCAATAGACCTGAATATCACTATATTCTGTCTCAGACTAGAATAGAGTTTGTACATCACGACTGACCTAACCGTCAGATTCCCCCCCTCCCACTATGCGGCTTCCAGTAGACCAGTTACTATAGAAGACGCACGGAAACGAACAAAAACTAGTCGGCAGCCGGTGTATACATCATCTGCAGAGGTTAATGCATGGTCTTTCATATTGAAACTAACACTGGTTACCGTTTCTTGAACCTTTCAGATTTTACTTCTAAAACAATATTACATAGTGTTAGTGATATGACATCTTGCTTAAGTATACACACACAAAAGTATATTATTTAATAATTCAATCAATAGATATTTTCATAATTCACATCCAAACTTTTAAATATTTTGTAATCATAACATAGTAAAATTATTCAAGAGTTGATAAATAAAATAAAATAAAATAATATTATTGAATAAATGTATCGCCTGGAGTATCATGATAAGTGTATTATAAGATCGGTTTCGAATAAAAAATTCATCATCAGGCATATCATAGTCAAAATGTGATAGACTAGCATTTTACATTTTGATATACCTGATGATGAATTTTAGATTCTGAGTGTAGTGAAGAATGTATTGATTTTACTAAGATGTTTTTTTTTTTTACTGTGTACAAAAAATCTACTAAAATCTTGCTTAGATATACACGTGCAACACCATTTATGAAAGAGAGTATTATCCAGGTAGTACTTTTAGGAGGTCATTTTTTTGGTTTTCTAAGGGGTTTTCATTATATCTGGTGAAAACCAGGATAAAATGGGAAATTTATGAAAATAATGTTTTTATTGTTTTTAAATTTTGTTATTTGTTTAAATTCAGTTTAAAATATTCCTATTGCCTCTCTATGGACTTAAAATTGGGACAGAAAATTTATATTTGCATCTAGAAAATCTAAATATTTAAATATTTATTCGGTAGGTACTCTGTGGTAAAATTGTAAAATTTGAACAGAAATGCTTCCAAATTTAACAGGAGGTTCAGTAACAGATTTACTTTTAGTCAAAAAAATTGGGTTTAATATAGTTTTTTTTTTTTATAGGGGAATTTTAATATCAAATTTTGACAAAAATTGTTCGAGTAAAAAATGATGTGGAATAAATATAATTTTTCAATTTTTTTTTTTCTGAACAATGCATGTTAACAATGTGTATAACAATTATGTATATTGCCAAATTAAGAATGATGGTGAAGTCGCACAGACTAAGTTTTGAAATTATAGTTTTTTGAAGGTATGATATTATGTGAATATTATATGTTATGCTAAATAACTATATTGTCTACTTTACATTTGTTGTAGTTGAATGGTTATGAATATGTAATGTCATACTTGGGATTGCGGGTTTCAAACCTGGAATTTGAAAAGAAATTTTTTGCATTTTTTTCCCCTTTTACCCAAATAAGGAAAAACAAATACATTTTGGTTGTACCTAGAGATTGAAGCCATAGCTCCCTAGGACTATTTTAATCACAAAACACCTCTTCATTTGTGTAAACTTTTCTATCAGAAATTTTGCTCCAATGTATCAAGTGTAGGTTATTTTCTGAAAGGAAATTTTATCTCCGTGGTAATTTAGGAAGGTCATTTTTTGATTTTTTAAATGGTTTTCATGATATCTGAGAAAAAACGGAAAAAGTACGAAATGTAGGTATTAGTAAAAAAATATTATGTCCTTTTCTTTCTGTGTACAACTTTTCTACCAGCAATTTCACTCCGATTTAAAATAATTGTATTTTTTACTGAAAGGATATCTGATTGGGAAGATACTTTAGGGAGATAATTTTTCAATTTTCCCAGGAAATGTGAAAAACCTGGAAAATCAATAAAATATTAAACAAATATTATTGAAGAAAATACATAATGCCTATTTAATTATTTTACCATAACATGACATATATTGTTGACAAAGCATTACTATCAACTGAACTGCGCTCAGAATCGTTTTTTCGTCAGCAATGGTTTATCGTTGTTTACAGATATGCATTAAATTACCTTTAACAGTAGCTGCACCCGTTTCCATTATCCTAGGACGTCTTTTAATTAGAAACCGGCCGTATAAAACTCCAGGTACTATTTATTCATTTATTTATTTTTTATTTAGATGTTTGTATAGTAATAATAATAATAATAATTAAAAAAACCTTACAGTGTCTAATATCTCTAACAAAAGTTGCATTTGCAGTTGTAATTATTATAAACAGAAGAGAACAGAATAATCAAATCATTTAATTATTATAGGTACAGTATAATAACATTAGTTTTTGAGTTTTCGCATACAATCTAATGGATAATTAAAAGATCGTATATCCTATAAAACCTAATGTGAAAACACTCCTAGAATTAGATTATTATTTCTGATATCATTAGTTATAAAATACTGTAGGTAACAAATCAAATGAATGGTCAACATATCGTTATTGAGCGATCTACCGTGTATATGGACAGAGTATAAAAGAAAAACATCGCTAATATCAAAACTCATAAATGTCGGCCGATTTCCCAAGAAAAAGTTTTACGTATAGATTAAAAATTGGTTTTTTTTTTTTAGGATCCGGATTTTAAATTATCAATTTCCGTAGTCGAGTTTGGTAGAGAAGACGATTTTTATTTGTTACATTCCCTCCCATTGAAAATTTTCGGGGCACGTCACTGGGTATTGTACAGAGTGGCGAGTGTCGGCTGATATCGAGAGTATCGGATAGGCATATGTGTATAGGTATATGTTTTTTTTTTTCATGCATAACGATATTTTTGACGTAAAATGAATGGAATATGATAAAAAGCGTTGAAAAATCCGGTTCTCTACCGGCATACCGGGTATCGGATAAAAATCTACTCGCCACTAGTATAAATTGCGCGCCGTATCTATTCCGTTCATTTAATTTGATTTAATATTACGCATTATGTGCGATATCATATCGTAATAATAATAACTATGCGCGGGGCAGCAGGTAGATACGCAACCGTTATTTTGTACCTATATAGTCAGTTGTACTTTTATTTCGTTTTGCCTTTCTTATATATTGTTGGACCTTCGGTATTATTTAAAGGAAAGCGAAATAAAATACAATAGTAAAATAGCGTTGCTCTGCACTCCTCGGGATAATTCATTGCGACGGAAAAACGCGGACATAATATATTTCCCACCTTACGGGCATGTACCTTATAAGGTGCAACCTCTCGGGGCCCTCGAACCGTGGGTATATAATAATAGTATTTTATTATTATTTTCAAATCGAAAGCGATAATAAATCATTGGGTTCGGAAAACGATAAATTTCATATCGCTAGCGGAGTTTTGAATACTTGCAATAATTTTGACTACGATGATTCTCGTATAGTTTTACGAGTTTTTCTCCCGAAAAAAACCCCGCATATCGGAAAATTGAAAAAAAAAAAAGTTTCGTGCTACTAACCTAGTTTTCAATGACATAATATTGACATTTACATGGAAGTTATATGTCCGCCAGTCATGAACATTTTGTTAAAAAAATTAAATGAAAATTTAAAATCGCAACGCCCCGTTGTACCTATATACAAAACTTTTTCAATGAAACTAAATACTCATTTATCTCAAAAAAAAAAAAGACAATGTGATTCAGTTACCGTGCTCAAACCAATTGTTTGGTTAAATTTCGCATGTATTCAAATTTTAAAATTTTTAAACTTTTTTCTATTAAATCTGAACTATTTTCAAATATTATATTAAATGGATAATGTATAGATTTTCAGTACCTACCTATCAGTATTTACTTAAAAATAAAAAAGTTATTGTGGTTAAAGTATATGTTTTTGTGTGTGTGTAAAAAATTAGGTATTTATAATTAATTTAAAAATGTACAAATGTAAACAAGAAAAATGGCTAAAACATTACAAACACTACAGTTAATAAGTAAAAGTGCAATTTAAAAGATGTATAGGTACCTCATTATTTATTTTTTTATTTACGACTGCACATAGTCCGTCACTAAAAACTCATAAATAGTATATTTTCTTGTGAAATGAAAAAAGAGTCGCTCATTTGTTCATAACCAAAGTTAATATGTCTTAATCCGGGCCTACATTATAGATAATATTTAGTCATATAAGACTACAGTTTTTTTGGATATATTTACGTATGCAGACAATCGTTTTCTATAATATTATACGCTAACAAGTATAAAGCGATACAATAAAAATACATCCGCGCGATGTTCAAAAATTGCCTATTACCCATAAAAACGCAAGAATATTTAAAAAATTGTACCACTAGATTATATCTATACTATGTATTTAGGCCGTAAACATTTATAACGTGATTATGTAGGTTTATCCGATTATTTTACTAAGAATTGTAACAAAAAAAATCGAAATCGAAATTATTAGATCAAATCTTGTCGATCGTGATATTTTCAAATATACACTCGAACTTGAAACACTCATAAAAATAAATTACGACATTACGCTTCTCTTTTTTTTTCCACTGTAAAACTTATGGCGAACCCGCAGTAAATTATTGAGCTTTTTTACTGGGTCATAACAATTTCATCCACACAAAACCAAATAAATAGATAAAAAAAAAAAAAGGTCGGAACATTTTGAAAATTGTACTACATCTAGAGTTCGCTAATATAAAACGTATTCGGTGAAAGTTTCAGATCGATACAATTATTTTTCACTGAATTAAAACATAGTCGAATGCAATAGGAACCATTATCGCGTAAATATTCTCAGTTTTTGTCTCAATGTTGAAAAATGTACAAAGCAAAATATAAATTAATGATTGACTCAGTGCACTAATTAGACGAAATTTACTTTCAGAAATTATAACCTTAAAGTTGATGTTTGAAGTAAAATTTCTGGTAGAAAAATTGTTCACAGACAGAAAAAAAGCACAAATCATTTATTAATTTATTATAAATTTAAACGGGTGAAAGGCCAGTTACAATATATACACAGAGCACACGATTTACAAATATTCCAATATAGATTTGTGCTAGATTAAAGGTTAAACAAATTACGTAATTAAATTGCAAATATATAGACTAAAAACATTTACAGTATCATAAACAAAAGCATCAATATTAGATTTATTTACAAGTTGCATATGTCTATTTAAAGGAGAACGTACGCTGGAAAGGAACATAAACAGTGTCAACCTGTTTGGTTTTATAACTCGGAACCAGAAAATTAAGTTTGGACAACAGATTTGGACAGTAAGTAAAACCATTTAGTAATTTAAACATAAAAAGGACATCCTGTTTAGCCTTCTAACTTGTAGAGTATCAAACTTTAAATATAACAGTATTGGTTGATAATATGAGTGTGGCTAACGTTGAATGTTGCATTTTATATTCAATAGCTTTAGAAAACGATTTTGAATTATCTAAAAAGACTGGATTAAACGGTTTGAATAAAGTGACCAAACTACTGAGTTGTAATCCAAAATGGATTGAAATAAAGGAACAGTATAGCGACTTAAGGGTGATTGGATTGTCAAAATTATTACAAAAAACTATTTTGTATGTATATATGATGTTCATTGAATGAGAGTGATGTATCAAGATAAACACCTAAATCTTTTATGTGATCTATTCGATCTAGCTCTACACTATTTAACAAATATTTTCAATTAAAGAGGAACGTTTTTTTGAGAAGGTAATAATTTTACATTTTGAAACATTTAAGTTCAGCATACTGGTATTACACCAATGACTAATACTATCGAAATCTTCTTGAGGCAGTGCGACATCTATAAGAATATCATAATCAATAAAAGCAGGTAAGTAGCTCAGAATATAAAATGTAAAATTCTAAGTCAATCGTTTTTTAACGTTATTTTTAAAGCTCATAACACTCATGAAAGAGAATTAGTGACAATCAATCTTTACGTTTAATATTAAATGTTATGATTGTAATATTTCCCCGAACAAAAAATCAAAAAAAAGGAAAATATCGATTTTATTGAATGCTGTCTTATCGTCAAGTTTTTACACAATATTTCGGTACACGCGACTCGTATTTTTGCGACTTTTATTTTTTCCGAAGAAAAGCTTGAAAAATGTGTATTCTTTCAAGTACCACATAAATAACTGCGATCCATAATATTCGGTTTATCTTCCAAAATAGACAAAGGTTTGAAAAATACAATACGAATAAAGGAATTAATATTTATACCGATTTATTGAAAAAAAAAAAAATGGTACGTGTTATATTAAAAAAGATTAAGTTAGTCGTTTGAAAACTAAAATCGTACGCAAATAGGAAATGTTTTATACTTAAAATTTTAAATTTCTATCTACTTTTTTTTTTTAAGGTGAGTTTAGGTACATTAAAAAATATATGTTTTATTTGCCTATGACAGAAAATCAGATTTTTTTCAAACTGTTTGATCACTTAGAAAAGTGTGGATAAAATTATTATTATTATGTTTGAAACTGAGTTCAGTACAGGTTCCCTTCCATAAAAGGAGGTCATTTTCTTTGGTTTTAACGCAAGCTCATTGATGTCTTTGTCAGTTTTTATTTGGATTACCCGATGTATAGAAATCACTGCTCAACCGTTTAATTTTGTCTAAATATAAATAAATTTATTATAAAATACCTATCAAATAAAGAAATTAACTCTTTCATAGAATTTCTCAAATAAGTTTTGATTCTTTTCAAGTTTGAAAAACGTCTTTCTGGTTCAGCTGTTGAGATGGACAATGTGCAAAATATTTTCGACAAAAAATGTACATTAGGGAAAATATCTTTGTCACAATTTTTTAGTGCTTCTAAACCAATTTTAAACATGGTATCCCCAATTGTATTTTTCCAAATTTGTAATTCACTCATACATGTATCAAGTACTGTTATTTTACGGAATACAATTAGGTATATGAACTATGAATTTATTTTTATTATAATTCAAGCGTATTAATTAATATCTATACGGCTATTCATTACGATATAATAATACATCATATAATCAAAGAGCTATGGGAGTGGATCTGTCTTTATCGGATTCGAATTTGTATTTTCGTATCGTTGAACCTTTAAACTCTAAACCATTAAATTTAATTAAATCATAGAAAATCAGAACCTAGGTACCTATATTATCAATCGAATATACATTGTGAAATCTACTTCAATCAATCCCATATCGCGTGTACAGACGTTAATATTATTATCATAATATCATTATACAGTACCTACCTACATAAAAAGAAACCCGCCTTAGGTTATATTCGGCGATCCGGCCGTTATATAAAAGAAGAAAATAAGCAAATAATATTATTTTGGGGGAAAAAAAAATAACAAACAATTCGGCCACGAATAGAAAATACCAGTTATAGATATCTATCCTTATTATAAAGATAATCATCAAAACGAAAGTCCAAGTGAATGCGATTTTTATAACTCTATACATGGTTTTCCTATACATACCTATTCTATCGCTGCAGGTATAATATGTATGCATCGAACAATATCGTAGAGAAATGTTATTTTCCCGATAGCAATAAGAACCAAATACGGTTTTTTTTATAGGTAATTACTATTGGGTACTTAGATATTATTCTCACTTTTTATGCGAAACCCAATATTGAAACCCATCTAAAATAATAATAATATTATTATGTACATACGCATTACATATTATAAATTGTTATCGAGCAGCCAAAAATTTAGGAATCCAGGGGAACGGGGGGGGTAAACGTGTTTTATAGAAAGATAACAAACACATAGTTTAAATCAGATGTAGACAGTAGGCGTTCTGCGGGCGAAGTTCGGTCCGCAAAGAGGAAACAAACGGACCGCCAAATTTGTTTTACTTTAACGCTGGTTTTTGTTTTCATTATTTATCTTTGTGTAGGTCCAGAATGTCCAAGCATTTGAACATAATTTATATTTATCGTGTATTTAGTATATTTGGGGTATTTATATATTATTATAAAATTATAGGTAAACTCTATTCTATAAAACAATTAAATTACAATAATAGTGCTTTTAGTACAAAAATAAATACATTTATCAACTTATAAATGTCTATTTTTTTGGAAGTTTTTAATAAAACGGAATATTAAATGATTTTTTTGTAATATGCTCAACTCCAAAAATATATAGCCTTCGAAAAATTGTTTTCAAATTATCCCCCTTCCCCCTTAGAAAATAATTGTCGATTCCTGGTTTAAATAGTTACGTGCATATTAAGAACTATATTATAATGTACTCACATTTTTTGGATTTTCCTATATCACATCGAGAGGCATGATTTTTGTTGATTTCTGGATTTCCTCGACTACAAGAGGAAAACAACTCGCGATTTAAACTATATAATAAAGTCTATTATATAACCTTAACAACCAGTAACCAGTAAACCGCGAAATCGGAATTGTTTTACGATTACAACGATTTATCGTTGCTTTCAGTATATTATTATAAACTTAATTACTTGTACATGTGGCCTATTAGTGCTAAGTACGTTTGGCGATTTTTTTTTTTTTTAAATTGTCGGAATTCTTTAGATTTTTACTGCTGTAACTATACGAATTATTGTTTTATAAGACGGCGATCGTTATGCAAATTCGGCTATAAATAACAAATATGTTACATTTGAACAAAAATTGAAAAACTGCAGGTCTTGCCGAATTCAATATAGGTTATCTGTGGATGTCATTCAGAACCGCACACTTTTTATAAATCATATCCGCACATTTTTTTTTCCTATTGTGTAGTAGGCATTCTTAAAGGTTTTACCGTTCTGAACCGCACATGTTTGATTGACATTTTAAAAATTGGGCGGTCGAAAGAACACTAAAACATACATTTATCTAAAATCAGATTATCGTTTAGAACCACACTTCATTTAATCAAAATCGCAAATTCAAAATCAAACTTTGATTAACAAGACTATGGGGAAATGTCAACCGTACTCTTAAAAATAGATAAAGATATAGAAAAAAACCATTCGAGTTGATATAACCGATTCATAAATAATGAAATAACTTTAATTGAATTTTTGAAAACTTTCAGATCTAAATGTATTCTAATCTATCAAATAATCTCCCTGCAGGGTATTTTTGAACGGCGAAATGTACGTGATTATCGGAATAACTGTTTCGTGTTTATCATTAGCTTATTATTGTAGTAATAAAAATATAATCATCATTACCGCTCCGAAAATTAATTTAATGAAACTTTGAACTTGATCTTTTTTTTTTTATTGAAATTTGCCCAGATTGATTTGTTATCATTTATAAGTATTCATATTTTAATTAAGCATAATAATTATCTTAAATATTAAAATATTAAGTAAAATTATATAATAAACAATACTAATAATTAACGTTATAATAATATTTTGAGTTTTGGAATAAATTCGCGCCCTGCGTAACCAAACATGATGAAAAATACGGTGACGAACCAGTGACATAAGCTAACAATAGACAAAATGTGTGCGGTATTAAACGATGCGAAATGTACGGTATTAATAACAAAAATTCGGAGCGAAATTGTCGGTAGAAAAAGAAAAAGAAAACAAACGGACATGCTTCGCACGATGGGTGGGCCACTATTGTAAGTGAGATGTTGGGAAGGTAGAGGGGAAATGTAATGTGTATCAGTACGCAGCGATAAACCATTGCAGCTAACGAAAAACGATTCTTAGTAGAGTTCAGTTAATAGTGTTGCCTTGTCAACAATATACGAAATATTATGTTATGATATTTTCGTTTAACATCGTACCTATTTTCCTACGTTTTTTTTTTATCGGTTTTTCTTATTTATTGGGAAAGCAGCTACCACTTCAGTTACCACTGAAAAGTACCATCTCCAGTCGGATTTTGTTTCAGCAAAAGTGCTATAATTGAAAATCGGAGCAAAATTGCTATTGTAGAATTGTAGAAAGTTGTCTACAGAAAAAAAAAAAATAAAATAAAATAAACGGCATCGTAAAACCGATACATATTTCTCGCCCCGCTCAGAATCTAAAAGCGTGCGGAGGAACTGAACGACGATCCATTTCAGAGAGCTTGCGGTTATGATGACCACCGAGGTCTGTACCTTTTGTATACACTATACACCTACCTACTTGTCCGTCTGCCAGTCCCGCGTGACCCTTCGTATGACATTAATTATTATTATATTTATGCTCGAATCATTCGGACAAAGTTCGCGAAAAGGACTTCCGATGGAATATATATATATATGTGTATATTATGTATCTTAAACGTCGATTATACCTACGCCGCGGCACTAATATCAATGCTCTTTGTATGTATACGAGCGAACAAACAAAACAACTCGAAACTTTGTGACGCTTTGTGGCCTACAACTTTGGCCCCTAAGCCAATACCTTATAGACTGCTTGCACGCATACTGCGGCGGACAGTCCGCGTTTACCTATGGTAATAATATATTGTAATGAATTGCCGGGTCGATTTTTTTTTTTTTTTCAATAATTCGCTTTTTTTTTTTATTTTACAACACGTATAAATAGGTTCGCGTATGCCCATCTAAAATGTTGTTAATATTTTACGAAATAATAATAAATTACGCGCACTTTATATGTATATGATAATAATAATAATAATAATAATAATATACTCGTAATATATAGCTTGGTACCTGTTCCTGACAATCCCACGGGACATTCATTAATTATATAATGTACGAGTATTCGGCATCGATTCTATACTATTGTAGGTGCATATTATTAGCTATACGTTTTTCTGTTGCATTACTTCGTTCGGTTCACCTATAATTTTACGCTGCAGTTACTATAATATAATATTTAGTCAATCTTTTTTTTTTTTTTTCTAGAACTTAACCCCCCCCCCCTCCCCCCGAGTACAACGAGAAATGTATTGGTTTTGTAACGGGTTATTTTTCTGTTAACAANTTTTTTTTTTTTAGAACTTAACCCCCCCCCCCTCCCCCCGAGTACAACGAGAAATGTATTGGTTTTGTAACGGGTTATTTTTCTGTTAACAAACACTTAGTTGAGCACTTAGGGTGGGTTGCGTAAAGATCAGTCTGTAACTTTACTAACGAGCATGTAACGTTTTAATGGCGTGTAAAAAAAAAAAAAAAAATTGAGTTAATAAAAGTTTCATTATTTGTATCGTTTTTTTCGTTCATTCGGTACTCTGGGTTCCGCCAGTATTAATAATAATAATAAATACAAGATTTGTATTTTATTGATAATCGTGGTTACCAAATAAATTATTCCAATTTTTATTTGATTACTGATTACATTATCTTGTGTCAATTAATAATAAATGCATATTAATAAAAAATATTCAAACAGCAATTCAAATTATAATATTTGTTTGATTTTTGATAATGGCTCCAAAAAGTGTAAGGCAGAAAAACTTTACTGAACGAGAAAAAGTGACATAAATGGAATTGATAATTCCACATAAGGATATAATTGAAAGTATTAAGGTATTTGTTTGACAGGTTTACTTAATTATAAATTACAATAGGCTAGGCAAGGTAAAAATTGATATGGCTTTGTTAATGTCAAAAAAAAAAAAAAAAAAAACAGTCTTAGGAAGAAATAACCAAGCTCTAGAATAGTAATGAACCAAAAACTGGAAATAGTTAAAGAAATTATAGTTCTTATCATTATATATTAATGAATCTGTAAAATTTACAGACACAAAATTGGTCCTGTAAATATAAAGGCCCAGTAGCCAAGAAATTACAGACCTATTAAAGCTAACGAGCGTTAAAACAACACCCAATTTATTTTAACGAGTTAGTAGTGAGTTAAAGGCTCTGTAAATCGCTAATGAACGTTTATGCAACCCAGCCTAAGTATTAAAGTTTTTTTTATAAGTGTTTTAGTATCAAATTTCAAGGACGATCGTGAAAACTACGGCATTTTACAACATATATAACCAAAATCCGCTTAGAATTGTTTTTGTTAGCAATGGCAAACGTTGGATACAGAAATAAATCAAATCACTTAAATGTATGTTACCTTCCAGATTTCTACGTGTAACACTAGTAACTGTAATAATCGTAGAATACTGAATTTTTACCGAATAGACGTGGTACAAAATAAAATTTTTAAAATATTCTGACGACATTTGATATACTTATAATATGTACCTATAGCTATTTGAAATATTCGAATTTTTAGTTTTATGGAGATATAACTTTTTATTTTAAAAAAATGTTCGTCAATTTGGTAATTACTTGGTTTATCATAAATTATAATTATGATGGCCATACGAAAAATTGAACACCTAAAATTCAAATATTAAAATGAATATTTCACATTTAATATGCTTTTTTTTTATCCAATATAATAAAATTATGATAATATGATGATTGATAAGTATGACTTGCATGTTTTTAGACGGAAGTTTTTAAATTAGTTTTAGATTGTATTGAGATATATTGGTTTTACTAAGACGTATTTTGGTCATTACAGCATTTGAACTATTTCGGTCCTTGTTTTAAAATATCTACATTCATACTAAGCGCAGAGGCGTCTTCAGAATTATGGGTTCTGAGGGGGAAAAGGGGGTGAAATAATCAAATTTAATATTAATGATTGATATGAAAATAGACGGACATAATTAGCACAATGGGTGAACCACTGTTATAGATGAAAAGTTGAGAAGGTTGAATATTGTGAGAAATGTAATGTATGTTTGTACTTAAGTACCTAAGTCCAAAATACTTTTATTTTAAGCAGCGTTTTGCAAGGGGGGTTTGATCAACAATATTTTCTATATAAATGTTTTCATTTTGATGAATATTTAAAAGTGATAAGCCTATTAGCCTCTGCTCTAAGTTATTTTTTTTTTTTACCACAAAGTACGACTTTTAATGAACCTCATCATAAATTCTCAAGTATTTCTGTTTGATTTAAAAATTGTATCCACAAAGTACCTACCGAATAAAAATTACGTGCAAAACACGTAAAATTAAAATGTCTATAAATTCCTCAACAATTTTACCACGTCATGAAAAGGCAAATTTAAGTTTTCTGTCCGAATTTCAAGTTTCTACGAATATTTTTAATGGAATTGTAAAAAAAAAAACAAGATTGTAAACAATAAAAGCATTATTTTCGTAATTTTTCCAGTTATAACTTACGCATGAAAACTGCTTGAAAAATCAAAAATGATCTTTCTAAAGTATCATTTAGTCAATATGATAATATTTTCTTTCAAATAAGGTGCTACACTTAAATATTGAACCAAGATTTCTGGTAGACATTTTTGTCATATTATAAAAAAAAAAAAAAAAAAAAAAAACCATCATTATAAACCCAATAGGTTCATTCTTTGCTACACTTAGAATCTAAAATTTAAATTAAATTAATCATTTTCAATTTTGATTCTAAAAGTACCAATATAATGATATTATATCTTTGAAAATGTATTGCTCCCATTTAGTTTTTCATAATTTTATTTCACCCTTGAGAGAATATTTATTGAAATTTATAAATAAAAATTGTTTCATTCTTGTTTCAATCAAAGCATTTCCAAGATCCGGAATCATTTTTATGGTATTTGGAACTAGTTGAATTTTTAAGTACTTAAGAATTGAGGATATTTTTAATAACAAAAAAGAACATCATATGGCTTATTGGGGGTTGGGAGCGATCGTCCTCCTCAGGAATGCGTCTGTCTAAGCATGCAGCTCAAACGATATTATTCGATAATTTAATAAAATAATACAAAAAGCTAGCCTATCATGAGCCTATAGCCTCTAAAACTTAACCTATCTCCATAACGTTAGGTATTAACGAACAACGATAATTAAACAAAATTTAGAAATTCGAATAAAAATTAAGGAAATTATACAGTTTACTAAAAGGAAACGAGAAGAAAATTTAAAAAATCTATTTTTCAAAAATATGTACCTTTTTGCTACTTTGAGTATCTTTTACAGTTTATCAGTTTTGCTACGTCCGCGCAAGAAAAAAAAGGTTTTTATTTTCACTTTTAACGTTTCTATTACAATGATTTGAAAATATTATTTTAATATATACGTTTGTGCTAATTATTCATTTTGAAAAAATTTAAAAATAAACATTTTTTTTTTTTTAAAGCGTCTTACATTGTCGAATGAAAGTATAAATATGTCTGAATACGAATGGGATTTGACGGTGGAAAAAAATGTATATTTTCGCATTTGAATATATTATTATTATTATTGTAAAAAAGTGATGATGCTGTAAAAATCTCGTATAATCTCAAGGATTGTAATGTTTTTTTTGCGGGCGAGAAATTAAATTAAATAAACAACGCACCTACATATTTTAACTTGTATACTTCGGGGTCACAACCATTATAATACTCGGCTGAATATTGTAATTTTAATACACGTTTCGGCAGTTTATTCATTCGACAGAATTTTTTTAAAAAATATTCACCCAGAAAAATGGCAGGTCTCTCAGAATTAATTTTAATGGCACGTACCTAATATATATACAGGATGATTCACTAAGCGCACTCATCCCATTTTTTTTGTTAAATTTTGCATATATTCAAATTCTGACTGTTGGAATTTTTAAGTGTAGTTAAAGCCGATATTTTTGAATACTTATATTTTTTACAACATTTAAAGAGTATCCTTTGGTGATACGAACTTTGGTTCTTCAAAAGAAAATCTATATTAAAAATTCCATAAATAGACATAGTATTACTTTAAATAAATTTTGGTGTTAACATTTTTGATTTCCGTCACTTTGTTGACGAGATATTTCTCTTTTTTTGTGTGGTGGCGCGTTTTGCAGCGTTTTATTAGTGCTCCACTACTCTCCCCTTATTAAAAATTCAAAGTGAAATACCTTGTCAATAGGTTGACGAAAATCAAAAATGTATTTAAACTAATACTTCATATATTTATAGAACTTTGAATCTAGGTTCTTATTTGAAAAACTAAAGTTGGTATCGCCACAGGATACTATCTTTAAACTTTGTGAAAAATTTAAGTATTTGAAAATATTGGCTTTAACAACACTTAAAAATTCAAAAAATTATAATTTAAATGCAAAATATGCACAATTTAACCTACAAATGAGGTGAGCACACTTAGATAATCACTCTGTACGTACGTTTACCTAATGCAGTGGTGTATTTACGAGGTAAGGGAATGATGGGGATTAATCTGCCATCGTATCTTATGGTCCGCGGTTAAGTAAATAACAATATAATTATCACTACTAAAAAGGTTGCAGATACTGTTTATGGGTTTCAGAAGGGAAGGTAGAAATTATAATATAGAGTAATTAAATT
Source organism: Cinara cedri (assembly GCA_902439185.1). Lineage (NCBI taxonomy): Eukaryota > Metazoa > Arthropoda > Insecta > Hemiptera > Aphididae > Cinara > Cinara cedri. Next base: position 1,116,387 of record CABPRJ010000487.1, on the reverse strand, counting down.
TATATCTGTACGCGATGAGAAACCATTCCTAATGAAAAAAATATTCGGAAAAAATTAAAAATAATCAAATCATTAACGCCTTTTTCCTTTGTAGCCAATTTACCTTTACAAATTCCGAAAAAAATTAATACTTGCCGAGATAATGAGTGGTGTACCCACTTGAATCACCCGGTTTAGTTGTTTCTCATTATATCATCCTGCAAAAACTCATATCGCTGAGGTTTAATAGTAATCAGTAATTATTATTCCTTTAGCATACACTGAAGTGCACTCAAGCCGAGAATTCTACTACACAGCCACATTAGTTCTAGAGCCTCAGTTTCCCCGCTCGATGTTTCGTGTTGCAGTTCCGCGTAGCAAGACGGTAAGTACACAATATCCCAGTGGGCTAATTTTAATATCAAGTGTAAAAAAACCGCGACATTCAAATGGCTTGGCATTGTTTCGCGGGCCGCGTTCTCGGCTAACCGAATCCCGGAGCGTTCAATTTTCACCGATCGAAGCTGATCCGCTGTGGGCGAGTACGTAATTTGCGTTTGCGACGATCGACCGGAAACGATAATAATACAGGTAATATACAGGTACCTACCGTTGGCACTTACACCGCGATAACGCCGGGCCGCACCGTGCACCCGTATCGGCGAATCAATTAGATAGGTAGCCGGGAATTATTTGTATTATTTACGCGCGCGCCATTCAATTCGGTGTGCGCGGCGACACTCGCACCGTAATAGTTATAAACGGACGAATTCGCTGCGTGTAGGTCGGCGGATGTTTACACGGTCGGACCAGTGGAAATCCGCATCGTTACATTTATCACGATTAAACGCGCCGCGAGAAATTCATTCGTTTTGGCGCCGTGCGTACGCGTACAGGTAGGTGTGTAGGTAGGTAGGTACCTGTTTACGTTGCAGCAGACGCCGTCTATATAATAATATAGGTATTCTGTTTGGAAATTGTCGACTACGTAGTATGATAATATATATTGTACACACACGCGACTGTTTTAGTGCATACATATACAAATATACATTCAGGGTACAGTCTGTGTAAATTTACACACTTTTATTACGGTTTTGGTTTACCGATATGGGCGGGTGAAATCGATACGGCACTCCGGTCGGGGCGGCGAAATAACGGAAAGACAAATTGAAAATATATCGATATAATGCCGTATTGTTATATTATAATATATTATACTATCATAATGTTTGTCTATACTTGAATTGCCGCGATACGGTAAGTTTGATACTGCAGGCAGGGACGACGGCGCATCGCTAACAATTGCTTGAACTATCGAAACAATATAATAATATTATGCATATTGTATATTATATATTTCCTAAATACAAACATATTATAATATGGAATATTATTAATATATTGAATAATGTGTACACGAGCAATAGAATCTGCGGGGTAGCAAAAAAAAGTCGATATCTGTTCGATCATCGCGAACGAGAAAAAAAAAAACGATTCTGAACGGAGTAGATGTATTATACCTATTAATCGTATCTGTGGCTTTTTTTTTCCGTTCAACGTTTCTATCAAATATTTCGCTCAGTTTTTGCTCAACAATTTTTGTGTCGTGTGTTTCGTACAAATTTTGTATTTGTACGCGTGTTACATTATATTATTATATTTTACATTACACGCAGGTTGGCAGATAATTTTATACGTGTACAGTACGCTTTTGAGATGAAACATATATTATTATAGGTTCGCAATATGAACATAAATGGAACATTTTGCGTAGGTATTTGTGACTTTTCCGCTGTGTTATGGATTTTCCTTTTGTTCTCGAGTGTAGCCTATATATACCTACCATATTGTATTAATAATGTCGGAATTCGCTCATAAATATAAAAAGTAAAATTGTTGGCATATCTTGTATACATTTTGACAAAATTTACATTTTTGATGGGGAACAATAATCGTCGGCTAAAAAAATGGGAGAAATATAAATAAATATTTAGGAAAACATACCTACTTATTGTATAGTTGATAAAACTATTGATTGCACAATATCGAAAATATAATCAATGTTTAGAAAGAACATGTTCAGTTATTAGAAGAAAATAAACTATTTTATTCGTTGTTCCATTTGATGGAAAAAAAGAAAAATACGAAAATGATAATGACGATTGATATCTTCTGAAAATAATTAATATTGTATTGCAATTCACATAGATCATAATATACTATACCATCATCTATGGCAATTTATAATTTAGTGATGCCACGATATCTCTTGTAATTTACTCAGATTTGTAAAGAAATGTTATGTATCTGTATAGATAGTATTGACTGCCCAACTATTTCGCTGCTATTACCATTGTTACCAAACCACAGATAATTACTATAATTATTGTTAAGTAGGAATTTACATATACAATGTCAATATTATGATATTTTGTTACACTACATATATTGCTTTATTTGACTTATAAATATTAGTGCATAATATAAAATATAAACCAAAAACATAATCTAATGCGAAATAAATTTAAATCTTAAAAATAATAATTACTTATAACGCATATCGCTGTATATTTTCATATTGAAGTATGATATTTTTACAGTGGAAATCAAATTAGTATGAAATTATTTTTAATTTTTGCTGTTTTAGTAAAAAATTGAATGCTGAGAGTTCAACGATGAAATTAAAAACGAAATATATGTGTGAATTTATAAATGCATCTGATCAAATTTGATTAAATTATTTACGATAAGATGATAACAATTTTATATTCCCGTATATTGGTAGCAAAACCCAATTTATTGCTGTATTTGATGTATTTTATGTATACAAGAAACGGATTACGAGAAGTTTCTCGTTTACATTCTCGTCTATTACATATGTACAAAGTGTCGGTGTCGGACCATTTTGAATTTTCTCGGATTCTGGGAAAACGAAGTAGTGCGAATTCCCGAAACTTCGTAGCGAAATACAGAGAATCCATGACCCAATTTTTGAAGTTGTCAACATGACACTGGCAAAACGTACGTTTGCGTGTTTCCTATAATAGAAAACGCCTTGTTAATTTTTTTCAAATACATCTTTTGAATAATTGAAACGTCGACCACGAAAGAAAAATAGGTATGTATAATGATTGGGTTATGAGTTTTATATCATTATTTCAATTACCCGCTAGTACATTGGCTAGGACGCGATAGATTCCTTTTTCCCCCTTGACGTACGACATAATAGCCTAACGCCCTTTTTCTTATGCATAACACATATGATAATATATTATGATTTGGCCATGTGCGTAAGTATACATTGACGGTATGCGCAGATTGACAAAATTGACAACAGCTGTAATAAAATATGTATAGATTAAATATAAATATTGAGTCGTAGTATATGTTTTACACGACTAGTGTCCGAATAACAAAAAAAAAAAACCCGGACTTGTTTTGCGCCATGGGCAGGCCAATATTGTTGGTGGTGGGTATTTGGAACGGTAGGGTATAATGTCTAATGTCAGCTGATAATAATAATTATGTGGAAAATATAGATTTTTTTTTTTTTATTAAATCTTTAACAAAGTTTTCAGTTCAGATTTTAAGAACTATTAAAATATGATTTGATTTACCTATTTGAATTTTTATAAATTATTATACATTATAGCCATAAATATTAATTACTATAAAACATAAGTAAAAATGTAATTGGGATTTCACTTCCGTTAATAAAGATTACTATTATTATTATACTTTTATAATGTATGTTAGTTTTTATGTTACTGTTCTAAATATGTATGTCATTGGATCACATACTATAACTATTTTTCTATACGGTCCTTACACGTTTATAAGTAAATAATTAAATATACATTAAACATACGGGTAATTTTGTTTATTTGTACTGTACGCAACGAATAATCATTGCAAACGAAAAACGATTCTGAACCGAACAGTATTATATAAGTCGTGTGCTTTTTCTTTGTTGTTAAAGTTATTCCAGAAATCAAAAACAAACAAACGAAACTTAGGGGCAAACTGTTCAAAATTGCTATACATATTTCAAATAAAGTACTTAAGTAATAATAAAGCAGGAATTTATTCGGAAAATTATTGAGAATTTAGAAATATTTTTGTCAAAACAAGTCTATAGTGTTTAATTTAATACCAGTGTTTAAATCGGTTAAAAACGTTTCAGATTTCTAGCTTTTAAATTAAAAAATATATTTGAAAAAAATTTCATAGGTTTATATGAAATAACTGTAACTATACGAAAAAACTAAATTTATGTATATTATATGCCCATGCACTCTGCCCATTTTACGCCTAGGTAAACGACAAATAATAAACTATCGAATAAAAAATAATGTTTTATCGTTCGATCACGTGTAAAAAAATCGTAAGATTAAACTCAAGATTTTTATACTCGCGTGTATACTGTTATATTTTTTGAAATTTGTTCACGAATTTATTATTGAATTTTGCAGACGTAGCTATAATACATACGTACGTACAACAATATCCGTCTTAACGGCGGAGGTTATGTTTTAACCTGTACTCGTATAATAATATAGTCTTCGGATTTTTCTTCAGTCGAGATATTCCGGGATCATATACGATATTCGTTATGGACTCGGGACGCTGGACATAGGTACTCGTATTGTAGGTAGATAACGACAATACGTTCCTACTATTTTTAATAGTACCGTCGTTCATTAATTTCCCAATAGGTCGTGTCATCATCTCGACAGACTGTGCGTTCCCGTGGGAAATCAGACGTCCCTTCGCCCATACACATCGTCTGAGAACAATAAAAACCTATGTGCTATTATACGTATATACTACACACCCTGTATAATATTATGATGTGGATTTTATTTTCGACTAAAAAAAAAAAAAAATCGTTCGCCTAATAATCCGATTTCCTCGGCGACACAAAGCCATATTGTACGTTTTCTCAGTGAAAGTAGGTATAAACTGCTGCGAGGGTAAACCAGTGAACTTCATGGTTAACGAGCGATTTCAGAAGGAGCAAAGTTTGGAAATTTAAAAATAAAAAAATTCGTACTAAACTAACGGATCATAAACCATATTATTATTATTATACTATATACGAGTGTAATGACTTGAGTGGATTTGAAGATATAAAATTGCACTTTGTATTGCTATAATGCATTATATTATGCAAAAAGATATTATATTATATTTACCTAATGCTTGTATATAATATAGAATTATAGTGAAGTACTAATAAAACGCCGCACGCCGTGCCACCACACAAATCATGCTCTACCACTCTCCCCCTACCTAAACTTAAAAGTGGAATATCCCGTCAACGGGTTGATGGAAAAACATATTTTCACATTAATTTAAACTAATACTTTACATATTTACGGAATTTTAAACGTAGGTTTTCATTTAAAAAACCAAAATTGGTATCGCCTCAACAGACTCCTTAAATGTTGTGAAAATGTATGTATTCGAACATAACGGCTTTAACTACGCTTTAAAATTCCAAAACTCAGAATTTTAATATATGTAAACTTTTATCACAAAAATGGGGTGAGCTTACTTACTGAATCATCCTGTATCTTCTATAATAAATAAAATAATGTCTTGACTGATTGACTGACTAACTGATTCATTATAGCCTAGCCCAAATTACTGGATGGAACAGGGTGAAATTTGGCATACAGATATAGCTATTATTTACTTAAGCATCCGCTAAGAAAAGATTTTTGAAAATTCAAACCCTAAGGGGGTAAAATATGGGTTTTTAGGTATTTTTAGTACAAATATCTAATTGTTCATTTATTTACTTTTGTTTATTCATGGGTTACCTGGGTGACATGAATGAAAATTTATAGTTGTTACGGACAAGAAAAATAGAAAACTATTATTATTATTATTATTGATATATTATTTACTCTATTACTTAGCAATAGTAAAACATTGCCGGGTCTGCTACGTATTATAATAATAAACTAGGTATAGTATGTTATGCAATGGTATTGTAGAGTTAAACGTTTTCATTGCGTGCAATTTTAGATGTATTACAGTACTGTTATAACACATACCTATCATAGGTTCGGAAATACACTGTTTTAGAAGAGTGTGAAATAATTAATTGATAAAATATTTTTATGTACAATTTTATTCATTCGCTTTAATAGATTTTATTGATTTCAAATTTACCAGGACTAACGTAAGTGGTTTGATTCTGGTTTAAGAATGCTGAACGTGTTCGAATTATAACGTTAAAATTTGAAATAATAACACAAAACTATCTGATGCATAGGTGTCCAGCATCCGATTTGTGTGTTTTTTTTTATTTATCTTTTGTTAGTAAGTCATATATATTGTTGTATTTTTCGAATAACGCGTTTACGCGCCATTTCTTGACCTTAGTATTTAATTCACTAAGTTTATATTAAAGTAGACGTGAAATAATGTTTCAAGAGATTTGTCGAGTTTTCGTTATTTTATTTATTTATTTCGTTACTTAAATTTTTTTTAATACTTAAGGTATACCTTTTAAGTCATTATAGTAATAATTCACATAGCATTGTTTTGTTCAAAATTTCGTACAAAAATCAAATTCGAGACTTAACAGGCTGTAATAAATAATAAACTGCAGCATTATAATAAACGGTTATTAGAATTAAACGTAACTTTTTATTTATGTTTATAATTTGTATTATTATACTTAGATACACTATTTGTAAAAAAAAAAGTTACAAACGTTTGAAATTAAACATTAAGTCGTTAATCATTTTTTTTTTTTTTTTTTTACTTACGCTCCAAGTAAAGTTATGATGCAAAAAAATTTCAAAAATCTACAATACAAAAATTATATATTTATAGAAACTTATTACTACCTTGTTTATGTATACGTAAAAAGTTATAAACATAAATTTAATTTTAATAATTTTAACGTATTGATTTTTCCACGATTACTGGATAATATTATACATAAGGTTTACACAATCTTACATCAATAATAAACGCTTTACACAAGCACACATCTATTATAACTTTTCAAAGGGGATCATATACTTTTGATGATACGAGTTATACAAGCTATAAGATTACCTACGCTTCCGAACCGGTACTTAAACAATCCAAAGACCTCGGCCGATACCTATAATATTATAAAGTTTCTACTGTAGTAGATAGTTCAAAAAAATACACACCTATAGCACGGAGAGGATAATATGCGTAGTATACGTATTATAAGGCTACTGAAGTTTTGCGACGGGTATCGTAGCTTAGATGGTGGGCCAAAGTCGTCTACCAAACTTTAATTGGACGGTTATACAAATTTAAACTTTCGAGCGGAGGGTATGGCACGCAGGTAGGTAGGTACTATAAAGTTTGACCTGATGTAAAGTGTTTAGTGTTTAGAATAACGACCATACACTTAGACAGGTATGGTTAGGTTGCTGTGGTCAATTTTGGCCGTGTCAAATTGCCAACTCGCAATCCGTGTTGTTATACATTTTAATTCGTTTAAGTTGTATACCAGGTGATTCATTTAAGTGGGTACACTCATTATCTCGACAAGTATTTACTTTTTCCGGAATTTGTTTTCTAGCAAATTTAATTTTATATTTATGTTATTTTTGGGGGTAAACCACTTTCTAATTTTGATTTTCAACTGGCAACCCATATTAAAAATTCCATAAATAGACGGGGTATTAGTTAAAATCAATTTTAGTGTTGACATTTTTGATTTCTGTTGGTCCGTTGACGAGATATTCTGTTTTTAAGTTTGGGTTGGAGGAGAGTAGTGGAGTGTCATTTGTGTGGCAGTGCGGCAATTAATGTACCACTACTCTGCTCCAACCTAAAATTCAAAGTGGAATATCTCGTCAACGGCTTGATAAAAAATGTCAACACTCGAATTTATTTTAACTAGTATTTCTATCTATTTATAGAATTTTTAATAAATAACATAAATATAAAATTGTAGAACTGGTTGTTTCTTAAATTTTCTAGAAAACAAATTCCGAAAAAAGTTAATATTTGCCGAGATAATGAGTGGTGTACCCACTAAAACGAATCACTCGATATAATATTAATATCATCACGTGTTTCATACAATAACAATGCGTTGCGATTTGCGATGCTTGTGCAGTGTAATTCTATATTACGATTTTTATTTGAAATACAATTTGTCTGTAGTTAATAATGTATGGACAGACTGAAAGTACGTAATTGATCGGATTTTCATCGACATGACCGCGAGTTTAACAGTCGAACCACACGTAAATAATTGTAAAAACTGTTACCGTCGGGTACTCGGAACGGTGTTAAAAATGATGTGAAACCCGTAAAAAAAAAAAAATGTAAATCCAGTCACTGGTCGTGCCTGACCGGGCATTCAACCGCGCACCAACGTAAATATGAAAATATCGTTTTTTTTTTTTTTTTTCCGTCGTGTTCTTTAAACGTTAGATTAAAAACGAACCGCTGTCGATTTGTTCGGTAACGCGTCGCGGGGCCGGCGGACTTGAACGCTCGCGGGCCGTTCGCTGCAGCCAGCGCTGCGGCACGACCGCCGTCCGGCGGCGTTTCGTTAATAATTTCTCGCGTGCTGCGCCGCAGTGTCGCGAAACGAACGCGGGAAATCTGAGACAGGGGAGAATAAAAACACTCCGCACAAACAAATCACGGGGGGGGCGCGCGTTCGATTTCTCATCCGCGCGGCTCCTCCGCTCGCTATATTGTGTTTAACTGTCCCGTGTTCCGCATTCGCGAGTGTAATAACTCGGCGCGCGCGTATAATATTTCATACACGCGTATTACAATACGTATGCACGCCGGTCCGAAAATTGTTTATCGGGAAAAACGGCGGCGCCGTTGTCGTCGCGTACGGCGCGAAATGAGTTCTCCCGGCGCGCGGGTACCTATTTCGAATATAAAATACGGCGGTCGCAACGCGTAAAACAGCGTAAACGACGATAAATTATGAACATTGACGTGGGGGGGGGGCGGGCAACGTAATATTATTGCTGTTATATTCGGGTACACGTATCGTTTCGTATCGCGTACGCGATTTTGAGGTTTCCCGCGCCCGCGGAAACCGATTTAACGGTATGTATAACAGTGCAACGTCCCCGGCCGTTTTATTGCCAACACCAGATGTTGTGAATTTTTCGAGATTCGCATTATATTATTACCCTTGTACGACGACGACGACGATCACCGCCGCCACCACCCACCACCGCCACGACGACGACGGCGCGAAATTTAATGCACGCGCGTATAATACGAACGCCGTTATATAGCTGCGTTCGCGTTTAACAATAGTTCCGTTTATATCCGTTTATATTACGAATTGCGGGGCTGGGGAAACAATTTGTCGAGAATAATAATATTCGAATTTCGTGTTCACCAGATAATATATTACGATAAATGTGCAAAGCGTCGTACTTCTGTGGACCTACGGAAGAAAGGCTGTAATCACTTTTGTACGACTTTCAATACGGTCGAATTACATTTTCGAAATCCATATACCGATTCACGTAAATAAATACGGCGTTTATACGAATAAAGACGGACATGCTTTGCACGTTGGACGGGTCACTGTTGTAGGTGAGAAGGTAGTATATTGAAGGAAATTGCAAAGTGCGACTTATAAACTATAATGAACCTGCTGTTCAATTTTCAAGTATACGAAATCGTATCTGTTTGGTGAAAAACTACAAACTACGTACAAATTTAAAATAATGAAATCGTGCGGTTATTTGAACGATCGGGGTTTTTTCAACGGGGTTTTATTTTTTTTGTTTCCGGGTTATCTTTACTACAAGTGAAGACAACACGATTTAATTAGTCCATTGAATAGAAAAAGATAACATTCCAAAAATATGAAAAATAATCCGAAATAACCATTTTGTTGCTGACAGGTAGACTCATGTATTTAAATGATAATTTTTAAAGGTTATATGTATTAGGTTTAATGTGTGTGGTATAGACAAGTTTTTATTCAGATAAAACTTAAGGAAATAAACAGATTTTTTAATTTTCCGAAATTTGAGTGCTATATAAGGAATATTATCTTTGTTCCACTCAACTGTTCTCATATCACCCCGCTCAGATATCATTTTTTGATCGCAACGGTTTATATTTGCTTGAAATACATACATTAAACCATCCTATTATTTATTTATTTTACACTATCCACCTATTGCAGTGAACTATGGTACGAAGTTCCTTTAGCTTTTAAAAAAATTATATTATATATATTATTTATTGTAATATACTATGATTTAAGCTAGTTTTGAAACATAAAATACAACACGAAACCGCTATAACTTCCCTGTAGCTTTTATTTTCATTTACAAGATTCCGACGAATAAATAAATGATATAGGTACAAGAAAAACCCTGGAGATTTTGAGAATAATTTTTTTTTTATTAACTGTACATTTAAAAAACCCATAGGTACTTAATAATTAATTTAGTATGTACATTTTGTAAAAAAAAAAAAAAAAACCATAAAAACTACTTACTCGTATAATACTTCCATTTACATATTGTATATTATTTTATGTTGTCCTAGCTGGGAGGTTACAAAATATTTAAAAAAAAATATTTCCTTTCATAAGAAACCATCATAATGGGTTACGGTGGATTTTATATTTGGTCGTCATGGTAAATCAACGGATCACCACTTATACTACAGATACGAATATTTTAAATTATTATAAATTTAATACACATATTTACGATATATAAATAATGACAATAGTAAAATATATTATTATGTTACAATAATAATAATATGACTTAGTTATGTTTATATTCAGAATAATAACAATGTTGCGAATAATACATATCTCCTTGTTAACCAAATTAACAACCGTAACATGCACCTAATGTACCTACTATACAGGACAACGGACACGACGAGGATATAAGTAGGTATTCTAAACTTATGGTTGGAAACATAAAACTATGATTGTGAAATATTTAATTATTCTGTTTGATATATAAATGTAATAGTTTTATAATGTTTGTAAAACATTCAAAAATTAAAGTAGGTATGGAATACATAATATATAATATACGTGTAGGTAGGTGGTTACAAATTAAATTTGTGTGGTAAAATTCAAATTTATTTTAATTTTATGTCATTTAAATTTTTTTATAATACTATTTTGTAAATGGTTTCGAATACATTTTAAATAAATTATCCGTCGTATATAGTTAATCTTTATGCATCGTATCGTACGTTGTCATTTTCCGTTAAAATGGTATTACTTATTAGAATAATATAAGACTAAAATAATCGGATTACAAATTAAGAATATTATTAAATTACTTATACAGAGTTGAATAGCGTAGGTAGGTACGAACCTACTAAGGACCTTATTTTGAAAAGTTTTGAAAAGAAAGACGCGTAAGACAATGTTTGTTATTTAAAAGTATACCACTTTTTTACTATAATACAAGCTTGTCTGATATAAGTAAAGCAGCTGATGTATAAGTAACTGATGTGCGGGCCACTGTTTTGGGCGAGAAGTTCGTAAGATACGATGTACAAAAAACTATTTAATTTATATCTGTAAAAAACGATTAATCATTAATTCATTACTGATGCAATATGTTTTTAAGGGAAGTTCGGTTAAACTTGTTTTGAAATTGCGTTATTTTTACTATTTTCAAATTTTATCTTAAAACGCTTATAAAAAAAGTACTCAATTATGAACAACTTTTTTTTTTTGATTATAAAGTTAAACTTATAATTAAAATCGTATTCATTTTTTAAGTATTTTTGTTGAGCCAAATAATTGTATCTACATAAAGTCAAATAAAAATTAAAAAAAATCGATAATATCGAATACCTATAGCCTATAATAAACTGTAAGTAGATTAGTTTAAACATCGAGTTACTTTTAGAAGAAGCATATAAGTTTTTTTGTTAAAATTTTAGGTCTCTACGATTATTTATAATTGAATTACAATAAATAATGAATTTGTATATATGCATGGCGTTAGTATGGATGATGCGGTTTCTTCTAAGGATTTAAATTTTTTAACCGCTGCTCTACCATTTGAATGCTCAAATTTTACAATTTTTTGAAAATAGAAAGTGCTTTTAGTGTTGTTTTATTATGATATTCGATTATTATTTTATAAAGGGTTTTTAATAAAAAAAAAATAAAAAAAAAATAGGCGATGGAGAAAATTCGACTCTTGTGACTTTTCACAAATTTCACGAGTGTTTTATAAATAATGTTTCATATTATATATTATTTATGATAAAGGTTCCTGTACGATATATATAAGTATTTATTATTTTATATAACGTTATTTCAAGCATGCATATTGCACACGCATCGTGTGTATATTGACATATTGTACGTAATATTACGGAATAGAAATACACATAATGCATTATATTATTTTATAAGCCCCTTGACATTTCATCAGATGTAATAATAAGCGCACACTATATATTTTATCGTACAGCGAACATAACAACGCTTCAAAACAAAATAATTCTGCTAAACACTGTCATATACATATTATATGTAGCGTGTATGCGATATTTTATCATGTTTGTAACCTACAATTTCGAAAAATATTGTACGTGACACGTTATCATCGTATGCCTAAATATCTATGAAGATGTTGTTTAATATTAATTCTCTGCCATACTGAAAATTATTAAGGGCATACGAAGTTTAAATTAGTAGGTATATAGTTGATTCTATAGGTGTTTATGAACACGAGCAATACTATCTGGATTCCTACCAAATTTTTTTTTTTCACTTCATTTTACCTTACTTTAATCTCTTTATCGCAGCCCTTGCGTATTTCTTAACTACTTTTTAATATTGTATTGCGTACTTTGGCGCAATAGCTGTTTTATATTTATGTGAATTTAGAATAAGTTTATAGCGTTTTTATTATCCAATTACCTTTTTCAAGAATAACTATCCAAATAATAGTTGTCCCGTGTAAAGACAATAAGATCAATTTTGGTTTGCCAAATCCGTGTCCGCCCATAAGAACGGACTTTATCTACATGGTGTTTTGCCTTCTAGTTTTAGTATCTATACGGCTGCAGATACCTATGTAAAATTAGACTTGACTCTATGTTAACTTAGTTGACATTAGACCGTTGGTTTCATACCTTACATTTGTATTGATTACCAGGCTCACGGGATCTCAATTAAATAAAATTACTTGTGTTCTATTTTACTTTGAACCTTTTAAAAATCCGTTAAAAAATCATCAGTCATATAGGTAACATCGTTCCTATTTAGTTTTGAATCATATCTACTATTCAGTTTCGAATCACTTCAAAAGATTAAACCTATCTACAAATATTATTATTATAGGTAAAAAAAATATGTATAACAACATAAAATAATGATATAGAACATTAAAATCATCTCTAAAGTCTTAATGAAATAGATTTTTATTGACCGTTTAAGTTAAAATGTATACAAAAATCGTAAAAATAACGTAATTTCAAAACATATTTAACCAATTTACTTATCAATGATTTACCGTTGCGTGCAAATATAAATCAAAGAACTTTATAATATATTCTACCTATCTAATTTTCAACCTGCAATCTCATCAGGAGTATCAGCTCTTTTTTTTTTATATAATGAATTATGTACATACTTTGATGAGTCTGTACTGGTATATACAATTTGATGATTTCTTTTCAAACACGAACATTGAGCATACAAATATTGTTGGGTGGGTGGAGAAAGTTGAAACTGCCAAAAAGCATATTCTTGATGCTTATTTATACCATATACGCTATATATATTATCTATATTATATCTATATTATATATATATATATATATATATATATATATATAACATTTCATTCTCCCGGATTTATTTGGGAAGTCCGCAGAAGCGTTTGAAAAACATTTTTCTACCGCGAAAAAAAGGTGAAATTCATATTGAAATTCTACTAATATTTTTAACTACTTCAACCCACTTACAGAACAATTTTATTTTTCAAGTATAAGTTCATTCTGTTCTGGGGGAACCCAGTGGCGTATAATTGAAAATCATACTTTATGTTTGTTGAACTTATAAGCGTTTCTAAATTGAATCAATAAATAAATAATTTTTGTTTTTGTTTTATGAAATGTTTTATGTTGATAACAGAAAAGATTACGAACTAGACCCACAAATGATAATATTACCTGCGTTTTTCAGCTTGTCCAGGCTTTGGAGGTTTGGATAATTGAGTGCACGTGTTAAGAAAAAATTACTAATATTTTAATATTTGTAATGCACATTTGTAAAACAAATATTTTTTTTTTTCGGAATGTAGTAAATGTTTTAATTAATCTTAATTTAAATTTTATTAATAATAGTAATCTTGTTTTTTTTTAAAAAAAATGTACTTGACTCCTTTGATATCGCGTTCCTTGAGGCGAAATCTGAAACATGCCACTAAGGAGAACTGCATAAAATGTCCAAAAATATCGAGAAGCCAAGAGAAAAAAGGGAAAAAAGATAGGTATATCGACAGGGCAAAATTTGGGGTTGTGATCCAGAACCCAAGTCAAAAAGAAGCTCTGATAAATAGAGGTAAATTTATATAAACAAAATAATATTGAAATTAAATTTTGTAGGTGTTTAAATCTGCAGTAAACCTTACCATTAGATAGTGAAAGTACTTATTTCGTGAAAAGTTTACTCATAAATTGAGTATTTCGGGGGCCTCTGGGGCGGATAAATCCGAGAAAATTTGATGGTAAATAAATTAAACTAACGATGAATATTGTTATTATTATTATACTCCTACCTAGACATAAACTAATACTGGACACCTCTAGGTTTAATATTTATTTTCCTTATTTATCAGTTCATTCGTTGTTGGGTTAGGTTTAATTAACGTTACGTAACAAATTAAATTAAATAGAAATTCGTTGATTATACGATAATTATAATTCTTAGCGTTTTTTTTTTTTTTTTTTTGAAAGTATAAAAAGAAACCCGTACAGCAGCTATAATTACTATTCGGTTAAGTCGTAAACCGTTTGTGCCAAAATTAATATTAAACATACTTAATAACGCATACACAGTATGATTTTATACATATGCACCTATAAATTTTAAAACGCAATCAAAAATTGTAATTGAGTAAATAATAATAATTGTTAAATTTTAATTAAATGCGTACCAGAACCTCGAAAGTCAAGAATTTGACTTTCAAATGTTGAAGATTAAACATTTTGAATTATGTTTCGGATATTTCGTTATTACCTGTACGTAGGTACGTGGTAATATACAAGGATTATAATAATAATCCTAGTTTGCATTCGACCGTCGGGTGGTGAACATGTTATAATTTATCTCTCAGTCCAATTTTAACTTATTTCTGTTATAATGTCTAAAACTTCAAAATGTCATTTCTACTAAGTTGTCTATTAATGAAAATAAAATGTGATAATGACTAAACTGAAAGAACTTACTTCTGATATTATCAATTTAAGGAAAGAAAATTCTGAACTCAACGCTCAGATTAACGCATTGCAAGTACGTGTTAATTTATTGGATAATAACGCTCCCGGTTCAGACTTCAAATCTATAGTTTCCATTAAGTGCACGAGCGTATCTAATAATATTATTATTTTCATTGCCGAGGAGTAACCCATTAACGACGTATCTTTACAAATTAATTAGGTTGAGATTATTTTCAAAAAGCTTGACCTGGATATTTCTATATTACATGCCGCTCGTTTGGGTAAGAAGACCGCGAAGCGTCGACCATTAATGGTTAAACTCGGAACCGAAACCGAAATGTTATTGGTTTTAAAAGCGAAACGGAAATTACGTTCAATCGATCTATTTAAACATTTATTTATCGGCGCTGACTGAACATTAACACAATGCGCACATTACAACGATATTAAACGTCAATTAGAAAATAAAAACCGATCGGGTGACGGCGGTTGGTTTATTGAGTTCATCGATGATGCTCCCACACTAGTGAAAAAAAAAAAAAAACTTAGTAAAGTAGCTGTAAACACAGCTACACAATACCATAATAATGTGAATATAT
Organism: Cinara cedri; assembly: GCA_902439185.1. NCBI lineage: Eukaryota > Metazoa > Arthropoda > Insecta > Hemiptera > Aphididae > Cinara > Cinara cedri. Next base: position 1,100,365 of record CABPRJ010000487.1, on the reverse strand, counting down.
CTCGTAGTATTAATTTGTTAGATTATTATCAGAGTGTTAGCTAATGTTCCTTGTAATAATTATGATTTTTTAATTTTAACGGAAACCCGGTCAACTGCCGATGTTTTAGATTCCGAATTAGGTTGTTATAACTACAATATATTTAGATGTGATAGAAGTGGCTCGACAAATATTTGTAGTCGTGGCGGCGCAGCTCTTATTGCTGCGTACAACGGTTATGCATGTGAACTTAGCACAATTCCTTATAATTCGGTACAACAGGTTTTCGTATCGTTCAAAGTTAATTACGGGATTAAACTTATTTTAGGGGCTTGTTATGATCCGGAGGTCCAGTCCCTTATCTGTATATGAAAACCACGTAGACACGGTTAGTAATTGGTTATTTGGGCGTTTCGGCGATAATTTGTGATGAATATAATTTTCGTGAAACTACATTTGCTCATGACAACACCGGTTTAGTCGTCTGCGGCAATATGCCCGCGGCAGTTAGTATCGTTTTTGATGTTTTATCGGTTAATAATTCATCTCCAATACAACGTAACCCATATGGTAACGCTCTTGATTTAGTTTTTACTAATTTAAATCTATTGCCGCTGGATTTATTCACTAGTCCACTAGTCCCGGTTTATAAATCATATCCTCCGTTAAGTATACATTGTGAGTTTACTGAAATTAAAACTTCACCTAAACTACCCGTATTTCGTAAAAATTTAGATTCTAAACTTCGGCATTTATATGTGAATTTTGAATAATATAAGGAAAGAAATAACGATACATTTTGTTAGACATTTATCAAATATACGAACCAGTTATGTAGGATAAACTTACTGTCATTTTTACATAAGTATATATATATTTTTATTTTTTTTATTTTGAATTATTATTATTATTTTTTCTTTTTTCTCTATATATCAATTTTTTTTGTGAGTTAAATTATAACTTATATTACTTTTGCATGCACACTATATTGCCCTTGTTGGATGTGAATAGATAAATATTATAAATATAATAATTATTATTATACACGTATGTAAGTAAATTAATAACATTAATTATACCTTCGTATTATAATGCGGTGCACTGTGTATACAGAAATAAACTTAATATTTTAAGAGGACCCGCACGTGCGGTCTTTGTCTTACAAACACATGACATTAAGTAAATTTGCGTTCGGCGGGGTCAATTATTAGTAGATAATATTACGGTAAATTTCGGTTATTATCGAATTTTTAGGTAAGATTGTCTGCACGTTTGCACGTTGTCGTTTTTTTTTCGAAATAATAATTTGCAAGCCAGATATAAGTATTTTTAAAATTTCGATATTTCGCATATTATCTCAAATAAAAGTTATAATGTTGAAAAAAAAAAAAAAATCAACGATTAAATGTAATATAGATAATGTCCATTTTAATATTAAAACTAAAATCATGAAATTGTTGCAGCTAAACATAAGTTTACGCGTTTGTTAAACGGAGACGGCACATTTGGGTATCACGTCCCTTTAAGAGGCATTTTTTAAAAATATTTTCACGTAAACAAACAAAAGCTCTTTTAAATCGGTTTTAGATAGAAAACGCCAAGGGTACAATTATTTCTAGACGAACACATTTTGAAGACAATCTCATCTGTATTTTACAATATTTTCCAAATATTCAACTCATTATGGGAGGTACAACAAATCGTATGTTAATTTTTTTCTCTTTAATAATTAACATTTTAAAAACCGCCGATGTAGTTGTCTTTGAAATATGCTGACATCTACGAGTTTTATAATATAGGTTATGTTTTCTCTCTAAAACCGATTTTAAAGGTTTTTTATTATAATGCGTACAAATTATAATATATTATACAAAACGCGAAAACGGTAGCAGGTATATAATATTACAATACTCTGTAGGTGAAACGCAAGTGTATGATTTTTTTAAAGCGAATTTTTGACGTAATACCGTAATATTTTTGTTGAGTAATATTATTTCATATTCGAGTGAATTGATATGTGGGTTTTATAATATATGATGATATTATGCGTATATCCGTATAAGACTATGATATTATTACTACATCCGGATCAAGGATAAAGATCAAAGAATTACCGACGAGGAAATATATGTAAGTGATGTGTGCTGCGATGCTGCATAATATATCGCGGTGTAGGCCAAAATATAATATATACCTACGTAATTATGTCCGTGGCGATACGCTGTGTAGAACTGACCCGCGAATCGGACCCTATTCTCGAGAGCATTAGTAACATTATACGAATTTGAGTGATGTCCGTCTGCGAATATTACCTACCTTTAGCGGTTGGCGTGCTTTCGGGAATAGTGAGTACCTGGAACCGAACCGGCAACATCAGCATTTCCGTATTTTCAGCATTTTCGAATCTAATATAATATTGCGTATAGGCATTCTATTAAATTCCTAAAATAGCTGCACTAATATTATAGACGTATAGCGTCAGTTCGGTGACCCGTAAGGTGATGGTAAGGGTAACGGATAAAACTTTTGTACACAAATTGATATTCATACGCCCTGCGATCGTAACACCATTTCCAAAAGTATATTTGAAATAATAAGAATTAATAAAAAAAAAAAAACGTATTCCAATCATACACATTTTTTAAAATTAATAACAAAAAACAAATTTCTCTCTTTTGGGAAAAACCTGTCTTTTGGTAGGCCATAAAACATATTTATACGTATGTACCAAATCTGGTAAATTTTTAGTAGTTTTCGCACTCAGTTTGAAAGTAGGTTATGAACAAAATTATATTTTTTTATCTAGATAAAAACCTAAAAGGAGCACATCCTTGATGGTTATAGCAAACAAATACAAAATGCCATTTCTCTGGATTCATTTGAAGATCTTAGTGGGTCCGGCGAATATATATACAAAAAAAAACATCTTATTCCTGCAATACAACTGTAAAATTTTATAAGTTTTTACCACTTTAATCCGATTATAAAATAGATTTCATTCTCTAGTTTGAGATCATTTGGTCCAGAGGGAGTCGTTAAAAGTGGCAAAAATTACCGGGAAAAAGATATACAGGATGATTCACTAAGTGCGTTTATTAATTTTTATTATAGATAGATTCTCATTTGAAAAACCAAAGTTGGTATCACCACAGGATACTTCTGAAATTTTGTGAAAAATCTAAGTATTTGAAAATATTGGCTTTAAATACACTTAAAAATTAAAATAATCCGAATTTGAATACATGCAAAATTTAACCAAAACAATTGGGTGAGCACATTTAGTGAATCATCCTATATATTATATAATTTATTATTTAAATTATTTTAATGAATGGCGTAAAGACAATGGCATGTATCTAAATATAGAGAAACGCCACTCTATTTCGTTTACTTAAAAAAAGATATAATTCATTATGACTACACTATAAACAATCGTACAGTGACTAAATTATGCGAAGTAAATGATTTAGGTATTTTACTTTAAGCTCTCATTTTACACTGATATTAATCCTATTACAAATAAGGCATTAACTCTATTAGGTTTCATTGAAAGCACCTGTGAAGATTTCCATGATGATCAAGCTTTAAAATTATTATAATTCTTATTAGTTCGTTCTCAGCTTGAATACGCGAGTTTAATATGACGTAATAGGTAATTGAATCTATCACTCTGTTTTTCATTAATCCAAAATAATTTTTTACGGTTTTAATACTTTTGGTGTAACGTACAGAAAACTCTTCACTATAGTTATGATGGTGTACATGGTCTTTTCACTATTATGCCTGTTAGGTTTAAATTATTAGCTATGAAGTTTTTATACAAATCATTAAACAACGTTGTGGATTGCCCAGAATCATTAGAGCTCTTAAATTTTAAAATTAACATACCTAATGCGAGATATAAGTAACTTTTTTTGTTTACCCAATACTTCAAATAACTATATGGCTCTATCACCGTCTTACATGTTACTGTCAACCGTCAATACTATTAATAATATAGATTTTTTTTCACTCGTCAATCAATATTCTCAATAATATATTTTAATATTCAAATACCATAATATGTTCTTCCTTTTTGTAATATTTGTATATATATATCTATTGTTTTTCTTATGTTTTCAAATGTATTAATTATTTTATATTAAATTATGTAAATTGGAATTTATTCCGTAATAAAAACTATTATTATTATTGTTATTATTATACATTTAAGTCTCTAATATTTTCAGGGAAAATTCGACAATGTGTCTTAAATATTAAATGTAAAACTAATATTATCGAGTTTATGACATAATAATTACTATGACGTAAAAAAAAAACCGCTTGAAAATCTGCTCGTTTGTTAAAATACATTCTTAGTCCCGTGGGCTTAATTGTTGGCATATTTTTTTTTATAATTTTGTTCTATGTTATTTTTTGCTCTTTACTGTTGGTCTAAATAGCACAAGTGCGTGCATATTTTAACACGTATTATACTGAAAATTAAAATATCTTAATTCACTATGGTGTAATTTTTGTTTGGGAAAAAGACACAAGTCACGCAATTACATAACTTAAGAGTTAAGCCATTTAGAACGCCATATTTAGATTAGGCCATTTAGCAGTTGTGCCGTAATGTCATTTAGAAATTTTAACAATCTAATCAGTCGGAAATCAAAATTATACAAAATTGACTCGAGTCTTTAAGCCCTCAACGGGTTTTATCATTTCAATCCGCGTACAAAAAAACTCGCCGAGATTGAGTTCTTTTTGTCCGGAGGGAACCGTTAAAAGTGCCCAAAAAGTAGCAGACAAATTCACACAGTACACCGTAGCGCAATAGTTTCAATATTTACAGGGAGAATGGAGATTGTAAACTGAGAAAAAATTAATTTTTTTATAAAATTTGATATGTAAACTGCGGCAAAAACAAATTTAAAATTATACAAGCTGCGGAACACCTATAAGATACGCATTATAAAAAACTGTGGCAATTTATTTTATACACTTATCGCTGATAAGTATATAAATATAAGTTAATGATAAGTTATTAGGTATATACCGTTATGATAAACGAAAAGATATTAAATTGGAAGGTAAATCCAAATGTACTTTTACATATACTAAATATTGATTTCTTCGCTTGAGATAATAAAGGAATTTACAACAATGTTCAGTGAGAATGGAAAACAATTAATAGTTTTAAACAATTTTAACTTTAAATTGGAATCGAAAAAAAGACGTTTTAAAACACGGGGATATAAAAAAAAAAAAAAAAAAAAACCGCAAGGCCGAATCGGTCTCAAACGACAATATTATTCAACGAGAAAAATAATTGTCGGTATACGTGCTCGCCGGACCAGACTCCGCAATTGATCGCCGAGCCGTGTAAAGCCGGAATGTGAAATTGCCGTAGTTTGCGTAACGTCCAATGCGTTTTTGCCGCGGATCGCGCATCGGCTTTTAGAAAACGGGAAATTTCGCGGTTTCCAGTTCACACACAAATGTGAATACGGCCGCGAAACAACCGGTGACCGCCGTCGCGACGGCGACAATTGAAAATATTCTTCGGCGCGAAATCGAACGCGCGTTACGGTCTCGGACGCGGGGCGGCTCGGGCGTACACCGGCGTCACCACCAGTGACGCGCGCGCGCGAGCGCGTACGTAAGACGCCGGTAATTTATTAAAATATCGCATAATTCCGTACTCGCGTATATTACACGGTCGCGCGGACCGTATCGGCTGTATAATAATATTTTCGGGGGCTGAAAGCTACTATACATACGCGCGCGCGTACCGTCGTCGCTATACACCTGTATAACATGGCGTACGATATTAGGAAATTAATCTCCATGAATATTCTAACGTGATTTCGTATATACACAACAGAAAGCATTAGCGGCTGCGGCGGCCTTGCGTTAATAATGCATCCACACGCGCGCCGCGGCCCGGAGAGCGAACGTTTATTAACCGCGGCGAACGGGCCGGGGGAGCCCGAGAAAATATAAATCGCTTCTTAAATATTGCACGGCCCGCGAAACGTTGTAATATCGATTCGGCCGCGGGGGTGAGGCGGCGGGCGAGAAACACTTTGTTATAGACGTATCGGGGAACAATCGCGCCCCATCCCCCGCCCCATTCTCCCGCCGATCGGGAGCGTTCCGACGATAGCGAAAACGTAATGGAATGTACAGCGTGTTAATCCGCCGTACGCCTACGGTAATATTGCGCGTTCGCGTCCGACAATTCGCAGGTATTCGCTAATTATTCGACCGGCGTTTAGCGCGTCACGTCAACAGAGGCACCGGCGCGCCGCCGGCCGTAACTCGGTTTTCAGAGACGCCGAATTTCGAATCATCGGCGAGCGATGCGGTTCGCGCCGTCCCGTCCTTCTGGTCGGCGACTGTTGCGATGCTGGTTTATTGCTGTGCGATTTTTGTTGAGTTATTGCATTGTATACGGTTATTGAACGAACCGTTCGCGATCTCTCGGTAATATCGGACCGAGATCTCATTGAAATCCTCCTCTGTTTCGACCGGTTTTCGCGCATTGCAAAAAAATTACGCCCGGTTATCAATCGGTTGCGGGCTGTCGTTTGTCAATTTTTTTTTTTTTTTTTTTTATTAAAATATTTCCAAGCCGCGATAACGCTGAGATTACAATAAGTCGTCTTATCGTTACAACTGACGACTGGCAATTGAAACGACGATTATGAATTCATTGTTACGTTGAACTACATCCTATACATAAAATTTCATACGTACATTTTTCTAACACGTTGTGTGCAGGGATCGATGAAAAGTAAAACAAAATTTGTCCATGTCGGAAAATACAAATAGAATGTAAATTTAATTGAAATACTGACCATCCCTGGGCGTACATACGAGATGTTTTTAAAACCATGGAGACTATTAATAATATCGTCTATCGTTTACATTCATATGAATTCGATATTATTTTTCGGTCACCAAAAAGGCAAAATTTCAACGATAACGCAAAATTTCCTGATCCCAAAAAATTAGATTATATATGGAGAGTGAAAAAGATTACATCTCGTTATTGAAATCCATAAGTGATTTAAAACAGCGAATAGACGTTATAGCCGATGAATGCCGTGAAAATATAGGTACGTAAATTGATTATAATTAACATAAAATTAAAATAAACATTTTGAATATTATAATTGCAGCATATACTTATATACCCAATAAACCATTGAAAAATACCAAAATACGTCTTTATAATATACTCTAAAAAAAAATAAATTTATATGATAACAAGAAAAAAGTTGACTAGGGAAAAGCGCGCCGTTTTTGTAGGTGGGAAGTTGGAAAAGTAGTATACATAAACTTATTTTATTAATATCTGTAAGCAGTGATAAACTATTGTTAATGAAAAACGATTCCGTACGTAGTTCGTTTGTACATGTTTTGAAAGCAGAAATGCTGTAATATTTACGATTTCCATCGAAATTTGATCTTAAAACCATTGTATACATATAAAAAAAAAAGTTACCACTAAGTATATCTTATAACGAATCTCGTATTAAACTTTCAAGCATTTTAGTTCGACTAAACAATTGTATAGAATTATCATATGCACATTTCCTCTATAAAATAAACACAATGTGAACAATTCTCAAGTATAAAATCTCTATAAATATCTTAAAAGTCGGGAAATTATTTTTAAAATTTTACCACATCTAGAAAAGGCAATGTAAGTTGTTTGTCGAAATTTTAATTATCTACTAGAATGTCGAACTCATTTACAATCAAAAAATAAAATTGAAAATATTTGAGAATACTTGCCAGTTCTTTCTCCTTTTTTTTCCCGGTTATGCTCAATTTTCAAGAATACTGCATGGAAAATCAAAGAAATTACTTTTTTATACACTAATAAAATTCAATGAACAAAAAATTACTTGTCATTTTTTGATTGGCAGCAATATTTGGCTAGCAATATTTCTGGTACAAAATATAAACCGTACAAATTTAAAATAATATTATAATACCGTGACGTGCCGTAAATATTTGTTATTTAGTTTTTTTATTTCAATAAATTTTGTTTTCGTGTTTTTTAAATCATTTTTAAATTCCTTTGGAAAAACAAAAAATAACCTCTTAATGCACTGACTTGAGGTCTCATGTCGTTTTTCGATTGAAACAAGTTTTCTGTTGGCAAAGTTGATTACAGACAGATAAAAATACATGCATATTATAATACGAGTAAAATCAATAGATCTCATGCTCTGCTCTAAATCTAAAATTCATTTAAAAAATACATTAAATAATATAATAATACGCTCTAAAAATATACAAAATCCTTAAAAATCCAAAAATCCAAATTTTTTTTGAAATCGGTAGGCCAACACGAAACGTATTTTGGTATAAACTGGTTTTTTTTTCACCAATCAATAAAAATATACAAAATCATATAAATATCTGCCATAATAAGTTATAATACTTGTTGTAATGGTTTATCACCGTGTCTGATTACTTTAACTACCTACCTATAGATATTTCGGAAATAAAGTCTATACGCAACGTCATTGAGCATTTTTTGCAAAAGTATGCGTCACATTCGGAATGCAACATGAATCAAGGTTCACAATTATTAGTCATAAATTTTAGTCGCGATGAAAATTCCAAAAAATCCAAAGTAACGCGTAATTCTTATATATAAATTATACGCAGTGTTTGGTACGTTCACCAAAAAAGTTAAGGCGTTCACGTTCATTGTCCAACAAAACAAACACGTTTGCATTTTTGTTTTTTTTTTTTTTTAAAGTTCACACATTCGTAAAAAAAATAAGCGCGTTTGATCTTGAGGTCAGCTCTCTGAATAAAAAAGAATAGGTTTCAATATTTGTTATTATAAATAAAACCGACGAAATAATACCATACAGAAAAAAATAAATTATAAAACAGCAGGACGGGACGTCGTATAATGGTTGTGTATACACAGTAATCTTATTCTATGGTCCGATAGCAATGGTAACATCAGCGAAATAGATAAATAATACTACCTATCTCGATAGACAATGTTTCATACCAAAATTTATTGCTTTCAGAAGATAGATATGAATCATATTAATAATATCATGATCATTTTCATACATATATACTTTTTTTTATCAAACTAATTTTATACGAACGAAACAAAGTCGTTCACGCGTTGTTTCCAAACACTGCATACTCCTACCAATACGGTCATACTTGATTGAAATATAATTGTATGATCATATTATTATAACGAACAAAAACCTAATTAGACGAAAGTTCATACGTTTGATGGCGTGAGTTGTTGCGATGTAATCAATGATATGCAGGAGAACAGTAATAATAATACAGAGCGAAAACTTAACAATAATACTGACAATTGCGGAGAAACCACGGACGAAGGCAATACAAAGTTAGTAATAATATTATAATTTGTATATAATATAGGTGATATATTTTATTTTTTAATAACCAATCGTTTACCTATAAGTTTATTTATAAAAGTTATTTTTTCGAATGTAAAACGATTTTTTGTTCGTCGATATACATGATAACATTGTATTACAATATTAATGATAACTATTTCATCTAGCAAACGACAAAAAAATGTACATACAAATTGCGAAATGCAATTGGAATTTTTCAAGAAATACGTAAACGAAATTGAATGCCGTTTAAAAGGGTTCGAACAATTTATGCTACGCGAAAAGATGCCGACCGACAAAAAAACGGTGATACGATAATAATATTGTTATTTTTTCGCAATTGATAATATCATATTCATTAATATTTTACGTACGGTTGCCCATTCTCCCATTCCCCCCTCTTTATAATTAGAAATCATAAAATAAATTACACCGATATTTAGCACGTAATTTGCGTGAATTTACACGACTAACCTTCTAATCCTAAAACCCATATATTCCTGATTGACATATCGCTTTCCAGCCAGGGAAATATTATAGACAGAATATCTGATGATCGTCCTGTTACAAGATAAAAACAAATACATTTATCAGTGCGGTAGATTTATACATAAGTACGAATCAAGATTGGGCAATCTTAACGAGCTATGATAATATGTATTGTCGAAGTGACCGGTGATGAAAGCAGTTTCAGTTTGGCGGTCGCTTTTCCATAGCTCTGTGGTTATGCATATGTATCTTATTTCGTGACACACACACGGTATTGGATTAGGTTTACAACAACATATTGAGCATAGCAACATCATTTTTCATCGAGTTTTAGTATTTTATTTATCAAGAGTCGACCGAACTTGAACGATAAATTAAAACCAATAAATCTGCTTATAATCTAAAAAGAAACGTACATGAACCGACAATTTTACATTGCAATGGAAATATTGTAACCGGATAGGTATATTACATATTATAGAACGTATTATTACTTTTACATTTAAAAAAAAGTGATGATTTTTGATGACCCTACACATCCAGTGGCGTAGACAGAACTTCTGATGCCCATGTCAAAATATTATGTTAAGGTTTTAAAGGCTGAATCGATTATTAAAAAAAAAAAAAAAATTGGTCATTTAAAAACACCCGTGTACACCTATCAAATAATTTCTTGGGCCTAGTCTAGGATACTGCTAGGGCCCTTATCAGTTGTGGAATCGTGGCGTTTGCCCACCTTACCCACCCGGTATTTACGCCACTGCACACATCTAACGATGGGTTATGGATAATATTTTATTATTATTAAATTTGGTAATCGAGACTCACCGTGGGAAATCGATTCATTTAAAATATGCGCGAATGCAAATATTGGCGTGATTTTTTTTTTTTTTATGATTTTCAATGGGGCCGGTCAATTGTACATCAATACATTTCTATTACTTTATAATATTCGTTTCGCCAAAAAAATACATGTAATATACGAGTATATATATATATATATGGAAACATTATTGAAATCGATGATTTTGTGTTGGTCACGCTTGTTTGATGGTGCAGAGAGAAGTGAGACTCGCCGCCGCGTTGAAGCAAATGAAGGACAACGAGTGTTGTTATCGAGCCAAGGTGCAGAAACTGTCGGACGAGTTGGAACGCGTGAGGAGGAGATCGAACGAACGCCGGAAACGGGTGTCGTCACAAATTGAGTATAACATTTTATTTTCCTTTACCTTAATTTGATAACATTGTAGAAATATTGTTAGTTTATAAGCGGGAATTTGTGACAAGGGCGATTTGGGACACTCGATCGTGGGCGATTTGGTAGGTATAGGTACGCAGGTATATTCGGAAAAACGATACTTATTTCGTTTCTCGCGCCAGTAAATTTACATAGATTTTTCCCTAATTTTTCCTCTTGGTTCAGTATAACTGGTAGGTACTTCCAATTTATTAACGACAGAATTTTATTTTAAGTGGCTTACGCCCGAGCACCAGTTGCTGTTTGTACCCATAAATCCACGCCTGTCACACATAATCCAGTAAACGCTCGCTTATTTTTTTTCCCTTTCGTACTACATGCTGGTACTTTTTATGTTTTATTTTATTACTTAAATGAATTGTTGTTTTAGCAAAGATTACTGTGATATAGACAAAAATGCACAGACAATAAGTAATACCTATAAGAGTACGTTATAACACCTGTATTTAAGGAGTCAAGTATATCGACATTTTACAAACTTTAAAAAAATAATAAAATGGAACATTACTACTTGACTTAAAAAAAGTTAAATTCACAATTTATCTCGTTTAACACGCTGCACTAGTAACTTACATACGAGATGGTCCCACTATTCCAACCTCCAACATACCTTTAGTCTTAAGTTTAAGTAACTTTTATAATTATTTTTAAGTTTATTAAATCTTATTTAATTATCGATAAGATCCTGAAAAGGTAATAGAAATTGTTTAATAGTTATCTATAGTTTCTGTTCAAAATTCTACTGCACTATCCATATATTATAATATATGAATCTGAGAAAAGGAGAAAAGGGTCTATTAGTTCACGTTTTAAAATTTCTCAGCAGAATAAAACTTCATCTGCTCTACACCTGCATGAATTATATTATTTATTGACCGGTACATCCAGTATTTTACTTGTGATATTATCCAACTGAAACCTTTTTTCATTAAACATTTAATTATAGTCCCAAATAGTCCCAAAGATGGTTTACCATTATGTTGAAATTTAAATAATAAACTACCACGTGCTTCTTTCTCTGTGCTTTCCACATAAAGAAACATTAAATGTTATTCGTATAATCACGTGTACAGGCGAATGAAGTGCATTGCGGAGAAACATGCCGCTGAGTCGGCGGAGATGGCCGAAACGCTGTTGTCGGTAGCGGTCGATTTTTCACCATCAGACCGGAAGTCGACGGCGGCTGCTGCTCTCGAAGGCGGAAACAAAAATCCGTCACAAGACAAAGGCGACGACGGCGACGACGTTTCCTGCTTTATTCGTGACCGCCCGGCCGGTTCACAAAGTTTTTCCCGCGGTCCGGCGGCATATAGCACGCCGAGGCGGGCGGTGGACCGCAATAGCTCGTGTCCCTGCAGTTCGACGGCGACGACTGCCGGAGTCGATTGTGGGACGACGGATAACGAAGACTACATCCATTGCGACGATCTGGTGAATGCCGTTTTTCCACCCGTGTCTATATACACGGTGTACATAACATAACACACGGGTTTCGGGGAATTTTTGAAAAATATTCGACGTACGAACGGAGAGACGGTACCACGCACCAAACCAACGATAGAGCAGATAATTTAGGCGTGTAGTTTTCCGCCGCCGTCGTTCATGCGTCTTTGGTTCCAGGGAAGAAGGGCTTAAGTCAATTGCGTATTGTTTTCAATTCGAGCAAATTAAATGTTTAAAAAACATACATTTGTACACAGACATTACATTATGCACACTATTTTTGAGAACACATACACTTTTACAATTTAGACCAGAAAACAAAAAAAAAAATAATAATAATGATAATAACAATAAAATTATAAACATTTTCTTAAGCGTTTCTATCCTGAGACCAAAGGTGTTATATAAAGTGACTCCGCAGTAACACGAATAACGTGTTTGACTAACAGTGCTATCTTGTTACGTACCGTATAGTCTGCAATTTTCAGACATATATCTGGAACGTTATCGGGGAAGGGGGGAAAGTGACTAATTTTCGACGAATCGTTCAATATCCCTCTATAATATAATATAGTCTCTGGTCCTACTATATACTCTATTTACTAAATATCTCAGTCTGATGACTTTAAACTGAAACGTGGTTTTCTGTCATTCTATTATTAGAGAGTATCGAAATACTCATTTTAGGACAATTTCAAATTTTTAATGCATTTAGCGGTCAAATGCACAGTACAAGTTACTTTTTTTAAATAGAAAAACCTAGGTTTTTTCATTAAGTTCGATTAGTTTTCAATTAGAGCAACTGGTGATCAATACAAATTTTTTTACCAACCCCGATAATTATCTAAGATTATCCAAAGTTAATTGATATTATTTTTTTCTTAAAAATTATGTTTAGTTTGATGATTAATTTTACTATTTTTCTCTCTATAAAATAGTATTAACATTTTTTTAATTTTAAATAAAGACGTGTTGTTATTTATACTACACGTACTACAACTGCCATCAAACTCCACTCAGATTCGTTTTTCAATGGCAATGCTTATTAGAAGATAAACTACGACACAAGCGTTAAGGCTAATCATTATCAGATACGACCCTGGAAGTGTTTTCCTATCGATCTTTTAGGATACTACCAGAAAAACAGATCCGTCGGGCGGGAAACACTATAGAGTGTAGTACTAAATGTCACTATAGTTCTAAAATTTCAATTAGTATGTTAATCGGGCTGACCTTATCTAATCGGGCAGAAATGCGGTCCTTTACCATATACATTCCTACGATAAAAAAAAAGAAAAAGAAGTCACGTGATGCCATCCCGGAGAACTGGTGGTAATCCGCTGCGTGCAGTAACGTAGTACCATCGGTATAATATTTCTATAATATATGATACGATCAATATTGATATTTTTTCCAAATACTATGCCGATAACGATAAGTGATAACCGCTAAATCGATCACATGACTTGGTATTAAGTAGCAGTAAAATACGAGAGAAGCAAATGATTTTTAGGGTTGGTAGAGTTATATACTATTTTTATAGCCAAGTGGGTTCTCCCCCTTTAAAATAATGTTAAATATCTTCCGTTATTTGATTTGGAATACTGTTTTGTAAGGGAAAAAGTATTCCTCATGTACTCTTTCAGTATATATAGAAAAATTATCAAAATTGAACGATAAGAACTTTTTATCTGTAGTATCGTGGCCTTTTTTTTTTTAAAAAAAAAATATAAAATAAAATAATTGAAAGTTTACAAACCGATAACTTTAATTGTATTTGTATGTTAACGGAAAAATAAGTCCAGTGCCATAAAAATGTATGATGGATCTTTTATAAAACTTTCAAGTATTTTTGAGAAGCCAAAATAATTTTATTTAAATAAAGTTTAATAAACTTGACGATTTTAAATGTATATAAATATCTAAACAAATTATGTTCCGTGATAATTTCAGCTCTCTGAAATTATTTTTAACTGAATTACAAAAAAAAAAAAAAATCGAAAGTAACAAAAACTTTTTCCTGTTTTTTTTCCCCCCATTATTAATGAAACTACAATGTAAATAAAACATTACTTCCTAATGCACAAACTAGATGTAAAATGTAACAAGTAAACTCTCTTGTTATGTTCCGTGATAATTTCAGCTCTCTGAAATTATTTTTAACTGAATTACAAAAAAAAAAAAAAAAAAAAAACGATTAATTTCTTTATACGCCCAGAATCTAAAATACATATTTATAGACTATTTCATGTTTAAATTTTACATAAATAATTCTCATTTTTAAATTAAAATTACAGTGGGCTTATCACAAGGTTATAATAATTTAGAATGGGATCGGGTTTACCCTGGCCTACTCTTAGCGCTACCTTTGCGGTATCAAAAATACAATCCTATATAATTTTCCATTAGAATGATGAAGCGCGTTAGAACAGAGTCAAGCAGTTTCAGATTCCTGGACATTGTTTAATGTTAACACCCTATATATAATATACGGTGTGTTATTTACATAGTATATATAAATATATATATATATATATATATATATATTTAAATATATTAAATTGTATATAGTTTTAAAAGTCGTTGCACGGGGCCGGGGGTAGTGGCGTATAATATGTAAGACGGAAGATTGAAAAAAAAAACTTTTTTTAAAGTTTTTACAGTCGGACGCGGCCGGCCGTGAAAAGGATCGGTCCGCGGAGGAGAGTGACGGATCGCAGTGTTGGCGGCGGCGCCGGTCGTCGTCGAAACTTTTCTTTGAAAAACTAGACGGTGACGAAAGCATAGAAACGGTGGTCCACGAGTGTACTGCGCGCCAAATGCACCGGCCACACGGAGCTTCCGAATCTATGTCCGAATTCGACTGCTATTAGACCAATCGAAACCGGATAATAAAACGACTCGGGACCGAATAATATAATAATTGATGTAATACGACCGCAGAATATTCAGCACGATCTTCAACGATGTCAAAAATATTTTATGAAATCATTAAAATTCGAGTATAAATAAATGCGCAAATTACAATGTAACTCCTTAAAATTTCGGACACTTTTAACTCTCGACATTTTGCTTTATCGCATATCCCGATTGTGTTTGAAAATATCTCGTAATATAAATACACAGAATGACTCAATAATCGTGCTCACGCCAATATTTTGACTTTTGAAATTCTTAAGCGTAGTTAAAGCCGATATTTTCGAATACATACTTAGATTTTTGATAACATTTAAGGAGTATTCTGTAGCGATACCAACATTGGTTTTCCAAATGAGAATCTATATTATTTAAAATTCTATAAATATACGGATTTAATAAGTAGGGGGAGAATAGTGGAGTATAATTTGTGTGGCGGCATGGCGTGCGGAGTTTTATTAGTGATCCAATACTCGCCCCCTGCCTAAATTCTAAAGTGAGATATCTCGTCTACGGATTGACGGAATTTTAAAATGTTAATACCAACATTTATTTAAAGTAATACTCCGTCTATTTATGGAATTTTTAATATAGGTTCTTATTTGAAAATACCAAAGTTGGTGTCACCACGTGATACTTCTCAAATGCTGTGAAAAGTCTAAGTATTCGAAAATATCGGCTTTACGAAACTGAAAAATTCCAAAAATCATATTTAGATATATACAAATTTTAATAAAAAAAAAAAAAAAATGAAAGAAGCGCGCTTAGTGAATGATGCTGTATATATGTATATGTATAAAAATGCAATGTTTAAAACGATTTATGGACTATAAAAACGATTTTTTTTTTTTTTTTACAAAATGACGCACGGCACCAACTAGTACCGTATATTTATATTATTTACGTTATTTTAAAGTTAATATGTTAAACGCTGATTTCTAGCCAGACCCGTAAACACAACTGAACCGTTGAAATGTTTCACTGCGAACTGATAACATGCCGAAAAAATTCGTTCCAAGTGTGTATAGGTAGTGTACTGCAATGTGTACGCCTATAAGTATATTTTTGTTTAAAATCGAAACCACGTTCCGGAGGATTAGGAAAATAGTGAACGGTATTTTTATATTTTGTTTTTAAATACAATAGAGCTTTAAAAACGTTTTTATCGTATAAAAGCGGTAATTTCCAGGAGTGTTTATCGTTACGTTTAATAGGTATTTACCTACGACTATTTCGGTTGATCACTGTAAATATTAGCGTACTATAATATTGTACTACGAGTATACTGTTGCGATTATATTATACACTTTATTTTTATGTCCGTCGAGTTTTTCTATTACCCGAGGTGGGTCTTATCACGCGCTCGCACACTTTAAAAAAAAAAAAAAACAAAATAAAAAAAAAAACTCGCGACACCGTTAAAACGAATATTCATCGAATCGGAGCCCCCGTTATTATTGCGCTGTTGTTACGGACACTATAACACAACATAATATAATATAGGGTTGAACGTGTTTAACCGATTATTTCGCAGTAACCCAGCTTTCAGTACATCCATTTCGAAATGTCGTCGGAACAACGTAGTCATCCGTGGTTTTTAGGTACGACGAGACAACACAATGAGTGTACGTCTTGCGTTTATATTTGTATTATTATTATTTCGTGTTATTGAAAGGGAATATTCAATTGTATGGAAAGTCCATTAACGGAGTTTAAATCGGAGGGTAATGTACACGCGAACATAGTTATAGGATGATTTCGACGCACCGACGCATTTTGAAGTTTTAAGAAAGAAGTGTCTATGGTTAGGTTATACGTTTTTGATTTAACAAAAAAAAAAAAAAAAAAAAAAAAAAAAAAAAATTGAAATTCCACTGGAACTATACACGGGTTTCACATGTACTAAAGCGTGCCGGTGATTTGAAATCTAACACGAAAAATTTGATTTTACTGTTATTTTAGTATTTGTGAACGATAATCAAAATGCCGTACAAATATTATTTTTATTCGGCAAATTTTGATTTTAATCAACCCAAACATCCAATATTCACCGTTGTAATATTCTATTGATAGTTATTACGGTCGTCGATGGAGAAACAGGGTTCGTACAAATATTAGCGTTCCGAGTACACTCAATGGCTTAGAGATCAGTCAGCGCATCGAATCGAACGTGAAACAATGCCCGGATTCATTGAGTATTAGTCTAATCAAATATGTTTTAGCATTCAGTGGACAATAAATGCAAATAACGGGTACTATATTGTCAAATCGAAAATTCTATAGATATACGGTATGTATAATAAGAACATAATAAACGAACTATTGATAATATAGACAATAAAATATTGTCCGGTTAATTATAGTTAATTTTTTACTGGGAAAACATTTTCACGGTTTGTAAATATAACGCTCCAAATTGTTTACGAACGAGCGGAAAACTTGCGGCCGGAAAACTTAAAGAACTCAAACTCTTCACTAGAACTGTTCGTAATTATAAAAGTGAAAAAATAATACGATAAACAAAATCTGATTATTACATTACATTTCAAATTAAGAATTATAAAAAACTGATTAAAAAAAAAAAAGTTTTAATTTAATTAATTTTTTCTCCGTAGAATATATTCATACGATTTAATATTAAAACAAACATCTGATTAAAACGTCCACAGTTTTTAGAGTTGATTTGTGGGGCTGCCGTGGTTAAATCTCACTAGGAAGATCGGTAAATTGATACTATTAATAATTTTAAAAACATTTTTTTTTTTTTTTATAATTTTGGTTAGAACCTATAAAACCAACAAAAATATCATGTATGGGTCAATACTAAAAGTCTAAATTCCAAAAATTGATTACCTGTTTGTGTGTTCATAAGATTATTGCCGAAACGAAAATGTTATTTTTATATTCTAAACACTACGTTGAACAGCTGTTAAAGAGGTTTTTTTTATCTCAAATATCGCAAATATGAAGTGCAACGCAAAATATTGTATTATCAGACGAATAAAGTCCACTGCGTATAAATCATTAAAAGTTCGAACTATATAGTAACACGGAGGATAAAAAATAGTTTTTTTCACACGAATGTATTTTACTCGCTATTATAAACTTCGAACAGCCACTTTAATATTACTATAATAAACTACCGTTTGTTTAATAAATGGTGAACATTTGATAAAAATTAAAAATATAATTTTAAATGTAAGTATTTTAACTTTATCAAATAAATAAAAAAAATAACACTTACATAATTTTTAAAAATATTTTATGTACACCTACCAGCAGCTTAATAGGAGATAATTGTTTTCATTAATCACTTATACAGATTCATTCGAAATGCTAATCCTTTTGAAAATAAATTTACTGTCATTTTTAGTAAAATACACAAAACAAATTATGCACATTTATGAAATTTAACAAATTATTAAAATTGCCCTTCAATGATAGAAAATTTAACTTCTTTCTTTTTGAAAAATTTACTATGCTAAAATTTCCCCGCCCGAAGGGAAATTTTCGTTGATCTAACATAACAGTCAGCAAATTTTAATTTTAAAAATTTCCCAATTAAGTATTTACATAAACTAAGTAACTACTTAAGAATTATTTTACTGTCTGAGATAAAAAAAAAAAATATTATCATCAAATTTAACCTATATAGGTACACCGTTTGACATGGTGACATTGAATGAAAATAATCGGTTAAGTTAAATTTATTCCAGTAACTATACTCAAATATTGAATTTAAATTATGAGTGTAGCGAAGAATGTATTAGTTTTACAAAGATGTTTATTTTTAGATTCTGAGTCTGGTGGAGAATCTTATGCAAAGATTTTTACTTTTTTTTTCTGTGGACAACTTTTCTACCAGAGGATGTGCTCCGATTTGTACGTGTAGCACCGTTTCGGAAAGAAAATCAGTGTGGAAAAGTACTTCAGGGAAGTCATTTTTTAAAGTTCTCTGCAGTTTTGTCAATAAAAGTGAAAAATGAGGAAAAACTGGAAAATGTACGAAATATATTAGTAAAAGAGGTACTATGATTGTTTTTTCAAGAGTTTCCTAAGAAAATGTGAAAAACCGGGAAAATCGGTACAATATTAAATAAATATTATTAAAGAGAATGTATAATTATTTAATTATTTTACCATAATATGATATATTTATTGTTGACAAAGCATCACTATTAACTATCATAATCAACCGCTCAGAATCCCATTTTGTAAACAATGGTTTGTTGTTGCTTACAAATACAAATTAATTTCCCCTGTATATCTTACCTTCCTAACTTCTCATCAATAACAGTGATTGCTCCCATCGTGTGACGTACATCCGTCTTTTTAACTTTTAAATTAAAACTGAGTGCTGTAAATTAAACACTTAAGACATTCACTCTATAATACTTACCTTATCTAAGTATATTTCATTTTTTCATACATACCTAATATATATGATGTGTTAATGTGTTTTATTTGTTAGTTCTCAGGATGGATTTACTCGTATGTTTATTGGTATTGGATCACTGATAAAAGTTTTTGTTTTAATTATATAAACCAACATTAAATATTGTTCAATATAATTATTCATAATGTTTATGTGTCATATATCTTTGAAAAATTTCGAAATAAAAGTAGGTATCTTCTATAGTTGCTTTAAATTTCGTATAATACAATTTGCGTTCGCACCTTTGGTACGTAGGTGTGTTTTTATTATGTTATTTTGACTTGTAAAAATTTAAAAAGTGCACGTAAAAGGTTCATCTGAAATATGATAATGCAAATATTATAATATCTTTGAACCCACCTGGTATCTAAAAAAACCGACACCTGCTCACTGTCACAACGGCTATATACTTGTTTAAGGTACTGATATATATACGAACGAATTTGCTTTTAAAGATACGTGTATTCCCTAAGGTACATAGAATTTAAATAAACATTTTTAAAATGAAGGGATTCAAAAATAAACCCAAAATAAAAAGTTCAGATTTTTTACTTGTCAGTACTTATTATGTATTATATTTTACAAATAATAATGTATTATATTTATAATTATTATAAAGTGTAATTGTACAATGCGAATAATATAATATGTACATCACATTCGTTTAATAATATTATTTTATTGGGTAACGATTCTAAATACATTTTTTAACAATTAGGTAATAATAATTTTAATAATATTATTATCGATAAATATATAATATACACATCACATAGGTAGTGTACAGGCTGTTTTTTTATCCTGCGATTTTCTCGGGTGATTTTAAGTAGGATTTAATGTCTAGCTGTTTTTTTTTTTTTTTAAACATTACAAAATGGACGCGTTTAAGTTTCGTTTCAACACTTGTCTTCAAATGTGTGCCTCACTTGTCTTTATATATAAAATTAGTGTAAAACTTTTGGTTTTAAAGTGGTTAACCTTTCGTTTCACACAGATTCAAAAATCAACAATTTTCCAAATAATATCAATATAATGCATAACACTAATATCGGATAGACCGATTATAGGTAAGCAATAAACAGTTTAAAATTTTAACCCAAGGTTGGACTACCTTATCAAAACAGACTGGAATATATTTATTATATTGGCCTCAAATTAAACACAGATATATCGCCAAATATTTTCCCTTGAATGCGTCCATATTGACGACTAAATACCGCCAATAAATAGCCTATGCTCTATACTGTAGCTTCTGTAGCTTATTTCAGGCCTCTAAATAATCTACTGCATTCCCGACGGCTTATTGAAGGCCTTTCGATAGCGTACAGTAATTCCTGACGGCTTATCACCAGCCTCTCGGGCAGTACTTTACAGCTTAACAGAACACCTAAGTCATATCTCATGTTTTATTGGACTCGGTTAATCACTTACTCCGATTATTCAGTCATCCCATCTGAGCTTCCATATTTGCCTAACTCACTGCTGTTCGGAGATTTTCCAGTGTCCCAGTGGCTAAGTCTAACTTTGGTGATAAATGCCACATCCACTTTGAAACGATAACCCTTTCTTCTTCTCCAGTCTAAATTTTACACCGTCTGATTATTTTCTAACTCATATTAATGGTAAATCCGATGTTAGTGTTATTCATGTGTCAAACATTTTTGGAAATATATCATCTTTTCCAATCCAGATTGAAAACGCGGCAGGATTTGCTACGTACAAATTAAAATTCGATATGGGTTTAATTTATGGAGTATGCAATAAAAGTGAAAAGTTGAAAATGTCGTAAATACTATCAAACGTTTTTTTATTCTATTATAATGACTGTTAACAACAAAAATCAATTTCACTATATAGGAGGTACCCACTTAAAATCTTCGTAGACAATCGATGGATCATGATAAAATAAATTACCCTGTTTAATGTAGGTATATTATATATTTATAAAATATAATATTACATCATAATATAGACTAGAATGAAAATAAAAATATGAATGTATACATACAGGTATAGGTATAGTTATGATTTTTGGCATAATATTCAACGTTGTAGAAAAAAAATAACAAAGTTAAAAAAAAACAACGTATTTTATATATTTTTAAAAAAAAAACTTATTACAATAATAATATTATAAAAAACGAACAAACAACATTTGATACGACGAGCACGTAATTTGTTTGCGTCTTGCGTCACGATAATATGACTCACAAGCTGCATTATATGATTAATATGTTATCCAACCGACTATAGATGGGATAATAAAGATAAACGCAATCTTATCTCAACGCGATAAGATAAAAATCAAATAAATTTGTACAATCAATAATAATAATAATAATAATATGAATAACGTAATAGATAATTACAATAACAACAGAGCTTTAAAAATATTCTTCAACGAATTATCATTTTTTATTATTATTATTATTTGTATTTAATACAGACGTATTGGTGAAAATTAATTTTTCTTAATTATTAATGAATATTGTTTTTCTAATTAATTAATTAAGTGAATATTGAACATTTTGTCTTGATTTATTCCGTTAAACTTTTAATAAAATACAATGTTTTTTTTTTTTTTTTTTTTTTGTCCGTTCAAATTTCAAATCAATCGATAGAGCGACGAAGAGTATAATATAGTATGATAAATTATAAAAATTAAATCTCTATTGACTTTTGTAAATATTATGTATTTATTTATGTAAATCAATAATTTGAAAAATGAACGGGTCCTATATGCATATATAATAATTAGTATAGTATAGTTTTAATTTTAAAAAAATGTTACACAATATTTAACGAACTATTTTGTTTGCCCGTTTTTAAAGTATGACTAATACGAAAATGTGTTGATTTGTTATCAATAGAATGTATACTTTTACTGCACGAGCTATCTATAAACTGTTATAGTGTCGATAAATAAACGCAATATTATTTATCGTAAAATGAAATAAGTAAGATTATAATTTTCGTGTAGAATTTGTTAATTATTCGAATTATTTTTCACGTGGAAATAAAACAGAATATTTAGAATATTATTTAAACGTGATCGACGTTGTTTGGGGTATTTTTTTTTTTTTTATTTTTGTAACAACACGTGAGATCTTAGTGAAAAATATAGAAAAAAATTATATTCAATTACTTCCGTGCGCGGTAAATTATTTTTCGAACGATAGCGAACATTTTATGTGGATTTTTTTCGCGTTTTTAAATCTTCCTATAGATAACCACTGTCGAAATATTATTATCATTTTAGTTTTATTATTATATAGTGTGGCCGTTAAAATTTCCCTGCCTATATAAAAAAAAAAGTAGGTTTAACAATTATAAGTTAAAGTACCTTTATACGGAAAATGCTTGAATTGGGGTGATAAGGACCCGAATGGGGAAGCGGATGTAGTAACTTTTCTTTTCTAAAAATATTTTAGCATATCTCTTCTAATTTTGTATGATGGACACCGAGCAGAGTTAACAAAAATCGATACGGAAGCATGTGATTAAACATTTCGCTGACTCCTGCAAATATGTATCAAATTTACTTTCTTCCAAAAATGTTTTTATAATTTTTTTTTTGTCTTTATAGTATTTCATTTGACAACAATAATATAAAAGAGTAATCACCTAAAAAAAAAAAAATTAATAATATAACTATGCTTTTTTGTAATTCAAGCACTGTCTATAATTATCTGCTTAACTATTTCAATAAAATGCGTATCATATCAACCAAAAGGGACGGGTAAAAATGTAATTTTTTGTTTTTTAATCTATTCTTTGAGCAATATTATTATCCGTATACCGTAATCTAAAATATTATGATATTACATTATTCTGATAAAATATTATGAATAATTAAACAGTCTAAACACGTTGGTATGCGAGGTATATACGCACGCACACACGCATTCACACACACACACACACACACACACGCACACACGCATAGGTAAATAGCTAGAGATACGCTGCGTAACATATGCACGACAAGACAGAGTTGGGTTGTTCAGCTGATACGACCTGACCCTAAAAAGTACCTACCTACAATAATAATATTAATAATACATTATTCGTTGAACGAGAAGAGAATAAAATTGCATAATAATATAATTCGTATGGGTTAATAATATACAGCGTGGTCAATATAATGTAGTAAGGCACTCGTTATCCAGAAAAGTATTAACTTTTTTCGGAATCTGTATACTAGTAACATTTAAAACACAAGCTGCTCTAAAATATCGAATTGAACCACTCTCCATTTTTTGATCTTCAAAGAGCACCCTATATTAAAACTTTCATAAATAGATCGAATTTTAGTTTGAATAAACTCAAGTTCTGACATTTTTTATTGTTGAAATAATTTACTTTTAGGTTAGCCGTTTTTCGGGCAAAGGGAGAGTAGTAGAGTACTCTATTAAATCGTTACGCTATCATATAAATTATGCCCCACTACTCTCTTCGTATTCTAATATAAAAGTGGAACATCTCGTGTCAACCGATTAACGGAAATAAAAAATATCAACACTAAGATTTATTTAATATAAAATTTATTATTTTTTTATGTATTTAGTGGTTTTTTCCCCCTTAAAATAACGATGACAAGAAATAACGGTAATATAGCATTTTAGAATTGCTTGTTTCTTGAATGTTCTAAGAAACTAATTTCGAAAATCTTTCCGAGATAATGAGTGTTTTACGTTATGTTGATTTTCATGTTTTAATATGCAGATGCAAATGTGTATAATATCATAATATGAATTTTGAAATTAATGTGCAGTAAGTTATTGGCCTATTTAGTAGGTATTTTATTTTATGTAAGGACAATTTCGTGAAAAACTGTAATACTCTTATTATAACAATAAAATAAGAAGCATACTGCGTTTATTTCAAATAAAACATATTATTCTAGCCAATATTGGGAAAAATATTCGATACATTTATTAAAAATAAAACATTGACGAATAATTATATGGGATGCCGTAAAACACTATAGTTGACGTAGGACACTATACTCTGTATTATTAACTTGTTTCGGGGTTTGTTTTTTAGATCATCTAAGAAAAATTTGAAGTATTACATTACGGTTAGTTTTTGTCACCCCTATTTCAAGGGGTAAAACCTTCTTTAGATTTTAAAACAAAATCCTATAGATAAAATTTCGTTAATAGATGGAGTATTAGTTTAACAATCTCGGCGTTGAAAAGTTTAATTTCCGTCAAACCGTTGTTGAGATATTCCAGTTTTAAGCAGTGACGGGAGGAGAGTAGCGGAACAGTATTGAAACGCTTTATGCAATGCTTCCAAGCAAATGATGCACTACTGCTCTCCCATCGCCGCAACTTAAAAGTGGAATAATTTTACATTTTTTGTGGTTTGGCGGGGAGCAGTGGAACACTATTCAAGCGACGAGTGTTGCGATGTAACACAAGTGACGTTCCACTGCTCTCCGTATTCTGTCTAAAATTGAAAGTAAAATATATCGCTAACGGTTTGATGGAAATTAAAAATGACAACACCAAAATTGATTTAAACTAATACTGTTTATATTTTTGGAATTTTCATTAAAGGTTGTCGTAAGAAAATCAAATGTAGATGACGGTTTTACTCCTAAAAAATAAAGACAATAAAACAAGAAATGTAAAATTTTAGATCTACTCCCAAATGTTCAAAAAAACAAATTATGAAAAAAAGTTAATACTTTCTGAGATAATACCTGTCTTGCGTTATATTTACCACTTTGTACAGTTTACCATTATAACTATTATATATTATCTACATAATTACTCAACATAATATTGATAAGATATAGATCTGAAATATTGATTTTTTTAAAATAATATAAAAAAATAACAGAGGGCATGTCGTTGTCTAGATTTTATTTTTAATGACTGTATCTGGATAATATCCCAACACTGATTAAAACGAGAACTGTGTACGAACCGAGAAATTTCGATTATTAACGTATAGGTATTTAAATTTGTTTTATATTTGGAAAAATATGTTAGTGCACAACACAATAACATTAATGTACGCAATTTACGCCGGTTATATATTGTTAATATTGTTGCGGAAATTTAAATTTAACATAGTTTTATAACTTTTCCCGGGCGACATTTAAAATATTCCATTAAAATTTTCATCAAAATATTATAATATATGTTTTGAATTCGAACTAGGTATTTGTGGTGAACTGTCACATTGTTTCATCTGATCAGCTCTGCGTCCTGAATATTCAAGTCCGGCATTTAATCGTATATAATATCGAATTTACATACATTGAAAATGCAATTTAATATACTAAACGTAGGTGTCTATACTCTAGAAAAATGGTATAAATAATAATATATTACTAGACAAATTTAAAATTAAAAAGCTTTTATTTTCGATTTAAATATACGAGTCGAACTTTCTTTTTTTTTTTCATCTCATTTGCCGTTATTGTTATTGAAATGATATACCATTTATTTGCATTTAGTTTACGCATACTCGCAGACAATATTCTCGACTTTTAGCTTTTTACCCTTTCAAAAAATGTTCAAGGTTGACGAACGTATATGTGTTTGCACATGTGATAAAATAAATAAAAATAAAATAAATGAATGCAAACTATAATTTAAATTTTTTTTCAATTATAGTATAATATATTTAGAACAGAGTTTTGAGTTTTTAGTTTATGAATTTAAAATATTATAATATACGATATCTATAGAATTTTTAATTGTCCTTATTATCGATCATGTAACAATGGGGCGGGGAGTTAGGTGTGTACACTAGAGCTACCTAGTAATTAAATGTAACGATGTTAAAGAACAATAAACGAAAGTATTAACCGATAGTACGGACCACGGTTATCTACTGACGAACTATGAAAAAAATTTACACGGAAACGTCATGGCGGGCAGATATTGAGCGGACGGGACGTATAGGTAGCGCTAGTGCCGTGCACGAACCTCCCTCCACTGGCACATTAAGCTTGCGAACCACAAGCGGCCGAGCGATACGGCTCTCATTTCCAGTCCATTCTATCTTAGCCCGAGATATTTTTAATTTACTATATCTACAACATATTATAATATTAATATATATTATATATTTTTAAAAGACTTTCAAATAAACCTACAAAGCGTTTTAATGTCTTATAATTATTATAGTCATAGTAATATTGACTTGTCTTACTAGTTAAGATTTTTAATGGATATTCAGTCGTTAATATACATAATAATAATAATAATAATAACAGATATACAAGTTTTTAATTATTATTGGTGCAAACGAGTACGTCTTTGTTTTAATGACAATAATTTATGTAAAAATAGAGGTTTTTTTTTTAAACAATAAATCGAAGGGAAACGCGTTTACAAGACCACGACGCGACTGGAGCAGAATATCGAACGATTTTTATTTGAAACAAAAAAAACAAAAGATGCATATCGACCACAGAATAAATAATAAATAATTGGTGATAATAAACGTTTTCATCGATCGAAAAAATTATAGTCGCGTGATCGTCGCGGAACAGGATAGAGCTGAATATACGTTATCATTGGAATGACGAGGTGCAGAATACTTTATCCATCCCTATCTACCCTGACACCTGCACTTTTGATATTTAAGGTATCGGAAATGTACGGACGTCATAGTTATTTACCTAATACGACAACAACGTATTGTCTTGTGTACTAAAAATGAAATTAATTTATAGCCGGACACACAAAACAATACATTATTTTATCCGGCTGTTAACAAAGTGTACATGGTCTTGGGACATTGTTAATGTCCGAATCGGCCGAACCGTTTCCGCTCTGCACGGGAAAACTGATCGATAGTAATAGAACAATAATGATAATAATATTAATAATAATAATAATTAATGATATAAATATAAATGTTATAATAATAATATGTATAATACAAGGGTGTTTCACGCAATATTATACAATATTTAACGAATAGGTTGGTTTACCTAATAATAATATTGTTATTGATATAAAAAAGTGTTGGGTCATTTTGCGCCATGGACGTTGGAGGCGCAACTTCTTCCGGTGCCGTCAGCCACGGGTCAGGTGCCTATTCGCATGAGTTTTTTGAACGCCTTCCGGAACTCGGGGTTGAATATGGTGTAGATGACCGGGTTGACGAAACTGTTCATGTAGCCTAGCCACGTCGTCAGGATGAACATCCGGACGCCAGGCGAGCAGTCCTTGTCCAGCTTATTGCAAATAGCGTCCAGGATGTTGCACGTGAAAAACGGTACCCAACAGAATAGGAACACGCCTGAAACATAAAGAAGGAAAACGAACACGGTCCATTATTCGTGTCATCTTGTGTATATGTATTATCATTGAGACTTAATTGACGTAGTCAAAACTTCTCAATAAGCTTGCACACAAATAAACTCAATCACAACAATTGAGTGTAATTTGTAGTAATAATAGTTTAGACAAATTTTAAATTTTGTTATTCCCAATTATAATTTATAAGACAATTTATGTAATTAGGTATGTATATATATACTAGCTCTTTCGTCTCGAAAGTACATACGAGTTAGCTAAGGCGTGGCTTCGATAGGAAACGGGGAGAGAGAAATCCGATGTACTAAGAATTATAATGAAAACAAATAAAGAAGGAAAAAAGTAGAGAGGAAGACCAAAAAATACGTGGTTGAGAATGCATGGCAAATCATTATTATATGTTAATTGCTCTTTAAACGCAGACAATGGTTTCGCCGATAATAACGGATTTATCTATGATTTCGGCAACTCATTAATTAAAATAAATAAAAACGAAAAGATTAAATGACTGCTTTTCTCCCTTTTTACCGTAACAATTAAATTATATTAAATAATTAATAACACGTAGAACACCGTAAACGCATATTTAACCACACCAGAGAAGTTAACATATTAACTAACAGTCCTAAGTCTGTATAGATAGATGGGACGGAAAATGTGTGCCCAAACGAGTCGTAATTCTAGTAAATGTGCACAAAATATGTCCGCCCAGAAGTATAAAATACGTTAGATTCATTGACGTATAGTGTTACGGAACACTGTTAAGAATAAATTGGACCAGGAGAATAACAAATAATGATGTGCTAAATTGAGTATAGTAATAAAGAAGAACATTGTAGAAACAATTGATAATACGATGAAACTACTGGAATGGCTACTTAATCAAACATGTAGGTTTATTGAAATTGAATAAGAAGTTTTGAAAGAAAATAACCTCGTAGGAAGATCTAAGCTGGAATACACAAGATAAACCATGATTGATCAAAATTGCGATTCGTATTTACTATTGAAAAGAAAAGTAACAAACGGATGTAGTGAAGCTGCAAACCAAACCTTGGATTAATGAAAATAGAAGGAGATAGAGGGACTTGTGATATTTCTCAAAAAGATAATAGAAAATAACAAAGTGTAACTTTAATAGCGATTTTGTAGGTCAGAAATCGCATCGTTGGGGCAAAAAAACAATAGCGTATGGCGATGTCAAAATGTCAACGGACACTTATAGGTACGTGTTATTTTCCCGCCGTAACTTGTTTTGACGGTTATAATGATTTTTTAGCCTGTAAAAACAATGTACAGTGTGCACACATTACTGCGGTTTCTCGAGGGGAAAGAACTACTGTAGTGACGACATTGTTTTATTCGGCAGCACCGTCGACGGGCACGGTTTATAGACCACAAGCGTTTTCCCCGAATTTCTCAAAAACCGGTACACATCAACGACAGAGCCACGAGTAAACCACGAATTTAATTATTATTTTTAGAAACTTTAATCAAAAATGTAATTTGTATGACTTTCAAACGTAACATTAGTATGAACGGGGTTTTTTTTTTATTATCGTTAAGTTTTTAGACAATTTATGAAAATATAACAAAATACAATTTAGATAATAAAATCATAATTTTTTTTAAAATTGTTTAATTTGAAAACATTAATATCTACTTCATAATGTATCTATATACTATTGATGTGATATTTCAGTAAATAAAAAACAGATTAACTTCGTACCATGTATATACCACCGTTATATGTGGGAAATGCGGAGTCGTAGAATATAAAGGATAATTTAATTTATAAATATAAAAACCAGGTTTCCTTAGTTTTTCCTAAAAATTATTATTTAGAAAACGGCAGGAAAAAAACCGGAAAATGATCTTTCTGATTCGTCTGACAAGACAACATTTTCCACCAGAGACCACACTTAAAGGTAATTATAGAAACAAGATATCTGCCCAAAAAGTTGTTCGCAGACAGAAAATAAATATATAACACAGTGAAACGTTCAACATTCATAATAGGATAATTTGTATTAACTAAAATATCGATTATTTTTATAGTAAATAATTTCAAAATTGTATCGAATGTTTTCTTTGAATTATACGTATGTATTTAGCTGATATAAACAATTCCAGTAATAATATATGGTTCACACTGTAAATCAAATATTTATATTTAAAATGTAACAACGAAAGTTTTGACGTATGTATAAATTACAACTTCAAATACGTGAATAAATCGGTTATCGTATGCGTTCTAGAAGCTCGTCATTTGAATCATCGTGTTTAAAACGCACACGGGAGTTTTTCCAACATTATTGTATACATACGAAACAGTACCTTCGTCATGGAGTGCAAAATATTATGATTTATATAATATAGACGTACGTTAAATTGTATTATGAACTATGAGTAAATGGAGAAGTATACAAGTTGGACCAATGTAATGAAACGTAACATGGGTACATTTAGTTTCGTGTTCTGGTGTGTGACAGAAAACGTTTGGTGTTATAGGAAATATAAGGTTAGATCTCGTAAACGCTACCGTATTATAAATAATACTGCAAAACAATATTTTAAAACACATATGTATATTAAAAAAATATATAAATAAAAAAATGT
The DNA here is from genome assembly GCA_902439185.1 of Cinara cedri. Taxonomy (NCBI): domain Eukaryota; kingdom Metazoa; phylum Arthropoda; class Insecta; order Hemiptera; family Aphididae; genus Cinara; species Cinara cedri. The sequence goes on along the minus strand of CABPRJ010000487.1, from coordinate 1,069,534 downwards.
ATGTATAAAAAGACGTCCTAGGATAATGGAGACGGGTGCAGCCATTGTTATAGGTAATTTAATATATATCTGTTAGCAACAATAAAACATTGCTAACAAAAAACGATTCTAAGCGCAGTTCAGTTGATAGTGATATTTTTTAAAAAAAATATATATATATATATATGTCATATTACAGGAAAATAATTAAATATACCTTATATATTTTCTTTAATAATATTTCCTTAATATTGTACTGATTTTCCCGTTTTTCCTGATTTTCCCATGTTTTTTCCCGGTTTTTCACGTTTGCTGGGAAAACTCTTGGAAAAAATCGAAAAATGACCTCCTTAAGGAACCTCTCCAGTCGGTTTTTTTTTTTGGAAAGAGTGCTATTATTTTAATTCGAAAGGAAATTGCTGGTAGAAAAGTTTGCACGACAAATCGAGGGGTATTTTGTGATTAAAATAGTCCGAATGAGCTTACTACATAAAACTTGTATTATACAGAATAATATGGTGTCCCAGTCTCCATATATTCTACATAGCATACTTCGCACTTTTTCTCTATTATATTTCTCTACACTTTGTTTACCTTATGTGCTATGTTAATTTTAGTTACACTGTTACACTTATAATATAAAAGCTCATTTGTATACCAATTTAATATTATCGTTATACAAGTTTACTTTGTATTCATGGTCATGTTTTAGATGCTCATTTTGTGAATAAAATATATCGGTTTACACGCGAAACGAGTTTAGTCAAATTAATTATTTTATCTTATCACGAAACGCCGACTTATTGTCTGTTTATCCGATTTGTAAAATTTTTAATTGAATTATTGAGATATTAAGTGTTATGATAATAATATTATTAGTCTGTTGAGAGTTTAACAAGAATGTGCGCGATAATTAAGTGAACACGTCATGTCTGCACTCATATACGTCATAATGATATGCAAAACATTCGAATAAAATACTTCGAGGCGTTTGCCATTTTGCATTTTGTAATCCCTCGATGATTTCATCGTTCTACAAAAATAATTATATTTTGCAAATCTTAACGATAATATTATTATTCAGTTATTTAAACTGATAGAACAAAATAACGTTACCAGTATAAAGTAAAATTATTATTACGTACGTTACTGATAATTGAGAATATTTGAGTCTCTTTTATAATGATATACAGTGTCAATATGTTGTCTTTTTAAAATGTCAAATCACATAAATCATTTAAATAATAAAAAATCTCCCCTATTTTAAACCAAAATATTGTTTGTTGTAACTTATTAGTAAAGACACGAAAGTGATGAGATAAACAGATATTATAGCTACAGCAATTTTACCTCGAGACTAATTGGAAGAATATTACCGTAGAATAGTTTTACTAAAATAAAGATCAATTTTGATGTATTATTTGAAATCATAGGTGTTGCGAATTGCAAACACATATTAGCAATTTATTATAAAAATAGGTCTAGTAAAATTAACAATATAGGCAATATTTAAATAATATGTAGACTTTGACAAGTACGATGCTGATTTACAATTAATTATTTGTCTGAATGAAAAAAAATAATAATCATATCAAGATATGAATAGCTGTGTAAAAAATTGTACAGTTAAAATTTTAATCCATGCGACATTAAATGTATTTATTTATTATTTTAAACAAATTATACATGTATAACCCATTTAACCCCTCCCCTCCTATATAGAAATTGCTACTGAAAATCCCTGTATTATAATAATATTCTTTTGGGAAAATATCTACCAGATTTATATATATATATATATATATATATAGGACCTTTTGGAGATAAGAACAAAGGCGTCTTTGTGTCTTATTCGCGTATACAATTATACCGTAAAAAACTGAGATACGGCGACCACATTGTACCCATTATTATTGCTGTACATTGAGGGCGGAGACAATGAGGCGAAAATAAAAAAATCACGATAAAAACGGCTGGATGTAATATTGTGCGTGATTTAACAGAAAATTAAAAACAAAAAAAACGTATTATGGACGAAATATAGTCGGTACACATACGCTGTTGACGATTTTTGAGATTATAATAAGATAAAACATTTCGGAACAATAAACAGAGTGTTTTTTTAATCAACGATCAAGGATAATAAACACTTAATATTTATGAATGTATAATAAGATTTTTTTTTTTTCCGGGACATGATATTGCAATAGAATAGTTTAATATTCTCATTTACAAAAACATTTTGAAACGTCACATTCTTAAATCAAAAGTAAATTTACCAAAAATATCCACTGACCAGCGAATTTTAGCCTGTTTTGATAGTGTAGACCATTCTAAAATCTTCCGATAGACCAACTTAATTTGAAGGCGAATTTTTTCTGTTTCAGCTATCAAACAAGGGTACTTTTTTCGATAGTTTATTCGATTAATGTATTTTACCATTATAATTTACGATAAGTTATTGTAAATTAGTTTGAATTTCGTACACAAAGTTTTAAATAATTTTTGGTTGAACACACTGGCTTAGAATTTTGTCATCTTCGCTACATGATTCAGACCGATAAAACTGATTATTTTTCATAAAATGAGCAAATTTTAAAATCGTTATTCAAACAAATAAATATTGTAGAAAAGACACGGAGATATTATATATAATCTAAGGTAGATTTTCCAGAATTATATACGTGATTATGTTCAGTTTGTGATCTTAGTTTGTGATCTCTCACATTTTGGCCGGGAACTACTGTCGTAGCTAGTTTATGATAATATTATATAAGAACAATAGCATACTTAAGGACATAAATTAGGGAGATATATTTCCTCTGTTAACCATTTTATTTATGTATTTCTTATTTATATGATGACTACTTAATATGTTATGACTCTAATATGTTAGATAATACCTAGTTAATCAAAAAAATCTGAACGTATTATATATTTTCTTAGTTAACACAAAACTCATCTGAACCAATAATATGAAGGAGATTAGTTGTTGGATTAGTACCTAAATAACAGTTAAATTATTTAATAATTATTACTGTTAATACCTAGTCATAAGTTAATAATAGTCATTTGATTTTAATAATCATTTGAATTTTTAGAGCATGTTGAATGATACATTGTATACAAAAATATATAAATTAAAAAATTATGTTTTTATAACCTGTATAAGTACGCATTGTCATGTTAAGTGTAGGTATATATTATAATATGACACAATTTCCAAATGAATATCTCCCTCCTTAGTAAAATTCTAAGTACGCTAGTGTATAAGAATTATCCTGTACTTATATGTTTAATATAATTTAGGGGTGTACTGATGCTGCTGTAGGCTGCAGTGTTTGTAATATAATCAAATAATAACAGAATGTAAACGGGATTAAACTGCTGTGACGGTAAAAATAAAAATGGTAAGTTTATTATATTGCAACCGTGTCTTCATCATTTCATTTATTCTTCTAGACGCTGTCTCTTCAGCACGATCTAATTATCGTATAAGAATTAGGACAAGCACGTCGTCGTTTTTGGCGTGCTAATCGAATGATTCGCGGCGATACACTCCCCAAAGACGTCGATTATTTAATAATAATAATTGTCATGCTATCGGACTGAAATCTCTAGTCGGTTATCGCATTTTTATTCGGTATGACGGTGCGGTCATATTAGTGTCTGTCACGGATATCATTATCCGTTTCGAGACGATACAATTACGGAGGCGGCGAAAAACACAGGAACGTGATAAAAAATTATTGGAAAATGAAAACCAGAAATACATTTTTCTGCTAGAAATTTTATACTCGGGGAAAGGTATTTAATATAGGAAAATATTGATAATTCGTATAGATTTGGCTGAGTACAGTACTGAATTGAAATAAAAATAAATACAAAAATTGAAACATATAATGTCTTCGAGCACTTCATTAAAAATTAGCAGTGCATTACTAATTCATTTGTTTTATTAATATATTTATATTAACAATATAAATGAACAATAATTCAGTAAACATTCATAATACTTGGTTCTCTGGGATACGGTTTTCTCTTATTTATAACGCTATAAAGTTTATAAGATAGAACAATTTGTTGTATTTGAATATTAGATTCTCAGCTGGGAGAGGAATTTAATATTTCGGTTTTACAAATTGTTGCGTTTTTTATTTGTCTAATTATTATTTTGGGCAAACAAATACTTTAGAAACGTTCACACACCGTATTTTTTTTTTAAAAATGCAGTTTTTACATGATGGCACGTTAGTTAAAATATTATTTTGGAATTCGAAAAGTTTTTCTAAACAAATTAACAACTACCTAACATGCAAATGGTCGTTGAGTATAAGTAAAGAGCCCGTACTCGTTTTCAGTAGCTATGGACGAATTGATGAAAGAGATACAACGCAAAGGAGCACTCGGGTGCATATTACACGAGTACATCTTTAGTCTTAGGGAAGAACGACTTAAGTCAAATTTTGGTGTTTTTATTTTATAATTTTGTGTTACATAAATTGTTTTCCTTTATTTTGTTTTTCTAAATGGCATAAATGTTTGTAAATTTGTATAACTCTTGTTATACTGAAAATTAAAATATCTTAAGTCTATGAGTTACTATTTGTTTGAAAAAAAGGCATATAATTATAAAATTATATGACTTAAGCCATTATTAGAACAATATTTTGAGTAAGGCCATTTAGTAATTTAGATATTAAGTATAGTTATGTCGTTAGGTCATTAAACGATTTTTAAAATGTAATTTGCTTGTATTGAACACTATACAAATTTGACTTAATCTCTGCGATCAAAGATATAGTTGATAAGAGCAAATTAGTTTTGGGGGTCTATAAGGGTTTACTCACATTGAGCTTTTAAAAAACTAGATATGTACACGCAATTGAGGAGGTTGTTGGACAAGTCGGGAAAATAGTTCGTTTGAGTTCAGAGGAGAGAAAACACTAAGATTGTGGGACATATGTACATGGTTAGAACAAAGACAGATATAATAATATGTGTATAGGCGAGTAAACTTCAGGGATGATGAGGAAGGTAATATGGTGGTGATGGTTATAGGAATGACTGATGAACGTAGAAACGTGCTGAGAAAGGACTAAGAATGACTGTCGTGATCCACTTGTGTTGGATAAAGGCGAAGCAGCAGAACAGATAGGTAGGTACGAGAGATGTCGCAGATTATTCGCCACACGTTGTAATTGGCTTGTGGTCGCGGTCCTGTGAAAGAGACGCGCTCAGTGAAAAGTTTACGTGCGCTCTCGCAAAATGTTTTCCTTTTTTTTTTTTTTGTTATATTAACGTTTATGTATTTGTGTTTATAACATTTCACACAGGTGCAACAGACGACCGCCGACCGGACTGAATATATCTACGGGGAAAGTCGTGGAACTATGTAACTAGAGACCGCTTTGCAGGACTACGTGATACTTGCATTTACTCAATCTCAGTCAAACTAATGGGCTGTGTTGTGTTTATCTAGATAAATTCTCTAGATAGGTAAATTTATATTTTTTACTTTATAAATGAGAAATACGTAATTAAAGAGAAATAATTGATTTAGATAAATTTATCAAGATGAATCTTTTAAAATCGTAATTAACATGTATTACATGTTAACATAATAAAAATTATATTTAATTAAAATTGTGTAAAGTAAATCTAGTACACTATTACTATATTTAGCACTTTGTATTGTGATGGAAAAATTATCTTTTTTTTTTTTATCTGGCTAATTGTCCCTAATTATTTATCTTTAGATAACTAATTACTATGTATCTTTATTGTATTGATCTTCATCATTCTAGAAATTATTTCATGTTTGATCTAGATATTTTATAATATATATTTATACAATAAAGCTAATGGGCAATATGGACAAATATTAACTTTAACTCAGAATTGTAGCGTTTATGTTGAAATTAGAGTTTTAAAATAAAAACAGGTGACGCAATTTAAAGAGTAATATTCTTGAGGGCACACTTTGTTCTTTTTCCTCCTTAAATATCGCGAGACCAAATAGCTATAGTTTTATTAAAAATAAAGCAAAACTTAACATGGTTATAACTACTATATTTTGAAAATGAAATTCTCCGTGCAATTGCATTTCTCTACCGTCCATTTAAAATATATTACGATTGCAGATTGAACCGTATAAAATATATTAAAAACTTATTATTAAGCTTTTCTGTTGATAATTTTTAGTCAATTACGTTACGTAGATTATGATAATGTTATAATATTGTTTGTGTAAAAGTTAAATTAAACTAATTGTTTAGAAAATCCCAAAAACTGTATCCATAGTTTTCAATAACGTTTTACTTAAACAATCTTAAATTTATGATAATATGCAGTCACTATTTTAGTATTATACTTTTCTTGTTTCTGTTTTCGTTGAAATTTGTACATTGACCTGTACTCGTAGATATAGTACAATATCTCGTTCAAAATATGTGAAATCATTACTTGTTACTCTTCATTACATTTATTATAATTATGATCCACAATTCATACGAAACCCATATGATAATATTACAATTTTCATTATAGTAAGAATATCAAAATGAAGTGCTTTAAGTAAGGCATTAAGTGAACAAATACAAATACAAATGCAAATAATATTTTATTAAAATATTAAGTTTAAAGTATAAAATATAAAGTTACTGAAGGCTTTCGAGAGCAAAATATAGGGACTGATCTGTAGCCGATAATGATGAAATATCGGCGAAGGAGATGAGCTATAGGGAACTGTATGACATAGTAGACATGTCATCACAGACTAGTTTTGTTAATTTAAAACGACTACAATGGCTAGCCATATAGCGAATAAAGGATAATAATGTTAGTGTGGTGCCAGAATGGAAACCTCAGGGGAAGAGACTTCATGCGGTAGACTTAAGATTACGAATCTGAGAGTGGAAGACTGGAGAGACGTGGTCCGAGACAGGGATAAATGCTCTGTGATATCATTTTCACGACAAAAACCCGTAGAGAGTTGTAGAGACCAGAAGAAAAAGAAAGAAAAATATTTAAAACGCGTGTCTTGTTCAATAGAGATTTTTTAAATAAAAAATGAGGTTGAATTATTGGTTTTTCACATATATTATACACAGTGAATACATTTTTATTATTTTTGTCATCGATTGATATTCAAGTTTTTTTTTTTTACTATTAACATTTCATTTGTTATTTTCATTCAAAACGAATTCGAGTATTTTTAACAAGATGTATAATAGTAGTATCTCTGCAGATACGGAAACATCGTGAATTTATTAGAAATTCGAATGGTGATAATTCTGAAGAAAAACAAACATCGCGTAGGTACAATAAGTACATATTTGTTTACGAAATAACTTAAGACGATCTTTGTAACATAATTTGTTTTCGAAATTCTCCCTTGGTGAAACCCGACCGAATAGACAATTCGATTCCGGTCGCCTAAAGTCGTAGGTATATAGTCCTGAAATAATAATAATATTTTAAAGCACTTTTTCGTCACGAGTATTTTAATTTTTTTTCCAAATATTATAATATTTGATTGATTCTTCTTAGAAATTCATATACTTATGACTTGCATGAAATATTTCGAATAAAACAAGTTGATATAATTCCTAATCACGTTCTCTTAATGCCAATCCTTTAACGTTTTTGCAACGAAAAGTTATCTCCTCGTACCCTGTACTGTATACACACTATTAATCTTTGATCTTATTTTATCGCGGCTCGTTAGTAAACTTCATTATTGTTTGATAGTGACTACACTGAATACGTATTTCTGTTACAATTTCCATTGCATTTTCCATTGTTTTCGGGTTTATCAACGAATGAATTCGTATAATGAATTTGATAGTATTATAATATTTACGAAATCTTATTTTCGTTTAAGTCCATTTTAAAATAAGACGTTTGCGTAATATTTTAAGCAGACGAAAAGGAATCTTTAAATTTGTATTATCAAATTTAATTGACGTATCATTCAAAAAAATAAAATATGAAACATTATGGTCTTAAAACACTTATTAAAAATTACAATTATAAAAACCCGGACAAATAAACCGCATATCATACACACTGTGAGTATATAACAGTATATAACTGTTGTAGTGACTAGGTGGAAAGTCTGGAAAATATAAGATATAGGTTAAGTTGTCTAGTTTATATACCGAAATGAACGATAAGCTATCGTTATTGTAATGGAAAAATGATTTCGATTAGAATTATATAATCTGATAAGACTATAATATAGTATTAGTCGGGTTTAAATTATTTGGGTACCTGAGGTAACACAGAAATCAACAAAAATAAACCTACGTACGATTAGTTGTCACTTTTTTAAAATTTGTTAGAAATGTCAAGAGTCCAGGAAAAAAGTACCTTAAAAAGAAAATCTTCTTACCGAAAAAGCGTTTTCGAGAAAAACAAGTTTTTTTTTTTATAAAATACCACTATGTATAGAAAATGCACCCCTTTTAATGTACAGTATGAAAGAGACATGCATTTTTTACTAACCAAAACCGTGTTTTCCGAGGAAAAAATACACATACGAAAAAGTAAATTATTATTCTCCCAACTACTCGATTAAAGAGTATTATACAATTCGTTTAAAATATTTATCAACAAATAAAAATATATATCAAAATCTTTCTCGCATGGCCAAACTACAGTTTGCTACGGCACGTAAAATAATACAATTTAACAATGCCCAATTATTGTCGGTGAATAAATATTTGTACCTAAAACTAATGTAATTTTATAATGGAGTTCAAAAAGTTTTGTTTGTTACACTGAAGCATTATGGAAACATAATATATGTTGTTTTGCACACTGAAATAATATTTTCTCTTTCCATACTAGTGGCGCTGTTAGTGCTGCACATAATTTGAGGAGTGATAACGGTTACGTATTGACAAACGTAGGTATTAATTTAAAACAGAAAAATTATTTTATTACAAAGATTCATAAAAAAAAAACAAAAATTATAATTTTTTTTTTAGTAATAAATTTTCGTCTAACTTTTTATATATGTGTGTTTAAATGTAACAATATCGATATTCAATATTCCTTATGTAACCCTGCCTAGACGTCGTGAAATAGTTTGAGTAACAGACAAAGTAATAGATTTTTATGATACCGATATTTTTATGTAGCTATTTGATATTTTCGGGTTTCTTCAGTTTTATTTCGTTTAATGTCGATAAAATTATAGAACGGTACAAACAATGACGCTATTTAAATATTTTTCTAGGTGAAAGCTTCACGCCACCACTCTCATAATTTATTAACGGCAACACAATGTCAACTGGTACGACATGAGCATTTTACCACGGTGACCGTGAATTTCACAATGTTATCATGAATATAGAACTATGGAACATTTTTACCTATACATTGTAGCGTTATAATTGATTAGCATAAGTATAAAAAATCAAAAGAGCTCACCGCAAATACGTAATTCTGGATGAAAAGTAGTCGGGGTACAAAATAACATTTGAATAATAGCGATTTCGAAACAACAAAGTTATCTATTCAGTCCGTCGTAGTCACCGGAATAGTTTATTGAAACAGTTTCGAACAAAACCCGAAAATAATATAATATTATTATAATTGTACGGGGATTTATCGCGACGAGTTTATTATCGTTAACAATAAGTCTTCTTGGCGCGGAAACGCAATCCAATTTCCTATTGCTTGCTTAATCGTAATCAAATGCGTCTTACAACTTTATAAAGTATATAGGTACTATGTCGGGAGTTGGAGAGCGGGAACGTAGTCACTAATGTTTGTTCGGGATACAAAAAGGAAAACCGATGGCGAAAACAATAATTGAACGCAGTTTATTCGGGCGCTAGCGAAAGCAGATATATTTTTTTTTTTTTGTGTGTGTGTGTGTGTTTTTATTGTGCGAAAAAGTCGATACCGCAGGTTTCGTTGCTTTGGCTCGGTTTATACCTACGCGCAATAAGGTATATAGCCGAGGAACGCGAGCACGCGGCGAGATTAACTTGTAATAGATTTCTGTTGGCGAAGAAATAAAAGAAAAAAACTAATTTCCAGAGAAATCGACAGGTCCCAGCTTTCATCTCTCGACGACAGTAGAATTAAAAAAAAAAAAAAAAAATAAAAAACCCAATAATAAAGATCCGATTGGTCGGCGACAGGGGCGGTGGATATAAATAGCTGGGAAGACGGTTGTCTGCGGATTTTGCTTGGTGGTCGGTGACGGAGGTATTTAATAATAATATAAAAAAAAAAAGAAGAAAAAACCACCAGGGTACTTTATATCCGAATCTCGTCGTGAGGGATGAAACGGACAAAAAAAAAACGGTGGAAAAAATACTGTTCGGCGATGGGTATTAGTCGTCATCGTCGTTGTCAAACGAACCGGGTCGATTGATTGAACGGGACCGCGCGGAAAAGTCGGATCGACGAAGATATTTTTTTTATTATTATTATTTTTTATTCGGAAGAGTTTTAAACCGTGTTTTGTCAACGGGTCATGCGCAGTGCACAGGGTTGGGCAAAAGTTGTAATCAGATCAATAGTACAAGTCAATATAGACGGACGAGCAGGTGTGTTACGACAGTCGATATGTGTGTCGACGATTCCTGTAGGTATTCTTTTCGAATCAAATATCCCAAACCACCTTTTTCCCAAAATCCCCTTAGGTTACGTATCTGACCTAACCAAACCAAACCCGAATGGTATATTTCCCGAGTGGTATTTTTTTGTAATGGAATATTTTTCGAATAGTGTCCAGTTAAAAAGAAAGCGGTTTAAATAACGCATATCGCCGTGGATTATACAATCCTCATTGCCTTGCCATTGGACTTGGCGCACGAAACCGTTGAGTAAATATTAATGAATTGTGTAGTTTTTGAAAATTGTGTTTTAACGAATAACAATAATAACGATTCAAGCGGTTGTAATTAATTTTTGAAACATTGAAACACTATTTGGAAATTATACTATTCGTGAAAAAAACGCTGTTCGGGAATTTCATTTCGGGAAAAAAGTCAGGATAATGATATTATAACCGATGCGTTTAGTTTTATGTCTGTTTTGCATTTTAAACCAAATATTTGATATACCACTAAGCGGAATTATTAATAATTCAATGGTGGTGCAGTAATACGGTTGGGAATGAAAACAGGACTGAAGTTACGCGTTTTTCATGGAGGGTTTAACAAATATAATTTGCCGAACATATTATTTTGGATTCGAAGAAGTCATTAGTTTTACATAGAAGTGTTTCTCTTTTTTTGAAAAAATTTTTTCGGTCAATAACTAAAGCTCTTAATTCTTAATTAGATTAAACAAAAAACTCTCATAAGCTTTTAAAAACACTTAATTTTCGAGCAAAGCAGTTTTTTTTATTTGAAAAGTTTTATGGAAACTCTTTGTTCTTACGTACTTATAAACATAGCACATATAGGAATGTATTGGTTTTACAATGATGTTTAATTTTTAAGATTATGTTTTTTATCCGTGAACAAATTTTCTCTCAGCACCAATTTACAATGGTAGCACTTTTTCTGAAAGGAAATCTGACTATAGCGGTATTTTTGAAGGTCATTTTTTGATTTGCCTTGCTGTTTTCATAATAAATTGGAAAAAACTTAGTAAAAACCGACAAATATGTACAATATTAAACAAATATTATTAAAGAAAATATATAAGGGATACGCAATTACTAATTATTATACTATAATATGACCTTTAATAGGTATTGTTGACAAGGCAATATTATTAACCGAACGACGCTCTGAATCGTTTTTCATTTGCAATGGTTAATCTTTGGGTACAGATATACGTTCAATTTCTTCTCTAAATTTCCATGGTCTATAACAGTGGCCCACTCACGTGCGAAACATGTCCGTCTTTTTAGGACAATTTTACACAGATTTCGATTTCAGTGCATACAATTTTGAATATCAACAATAAAATATCTATCAAAATAACATTTCGAAATTCGAGGGATTACCCTTATATGCATAAACTGGGTAATACTCTATGTGCATAAGGCCAGATTTTCAAATACTCGCGTAAAAATAATCATCACGGTCGTATTTTTAAATCGCGTTATAAATAATAAATAAACGTTCGAATTTGCATCAGTACACAGTTTAAATAAAGAAATAATTAAATTACATCAACCACGTGACCTTTTGATGGCTATAGGCGTGTACACTGTTTCTACTACTCGTAGCACTCGGTTTTGTGACGGGTCGCGAAAAAACATTTCGGTGTTTATTGTTATCTGAATGATATTGTTTTAGCGACGTTATCTCTAATCTTTTTATCTGGACATGTCGTACTTTTACGCTGTACCGCTCGTCGCGTTGCGGTTAGCGAAACGGTTATGGGCCGGTCTAAGGGGGCGCGGGTGGGTTTTCAGCACCGTTCTAGATAAAAATTAGCACCTCCGAAAAGTTATACCCGATAAGTTTTTTTTCGCAGTATTTCCTGAACATTCGATCCGTGTATTTCGTAACGATTAACGGGCGGAATACGAAAACGGATTACCCGCCGACACGCGTGCGTATGGAAACGAATAATGCCAAACAGTTATGATGCGTTTCTATGTTTCGAATCGTACACGGAAATGTGTTCGGGGCGTCGCGTCGTCGCAGCAACCGTAAAAGCGCGGCGTCCGCGGTGCGTCCGTAATTTTCGTACCCCCCCCCGGGGGGCTGTTGGTCGTATTGACGGGGGCGCGACTGGCCCATCAAAACGATACGGTGTCCAACGCGCCACCGTAAACCGATGTCGTTCGCGTGAGTCATGACGGACGGCGTACGTCCAGCGTCGGGCGGACGACTTCAACGGTAGCGCACGCGGCGACAGTACAATATCACAACAATGCCCGTAGCGAACAAACGCCGACGTCCGTCGCACGTTCAAACCGTCGTGCGCACGAAACCGCCGACCCCCTCGCCCTCCCCCTCCCCCCACGGGCCCCGCCGTTTCGGCGTTGAATTTCGCGCCTATCCGTGCCGCCCGGGACGCGATGCGCGGTGCCGCGACTGTCGCGACGCGAACGGGCCCGGCGACAACGCCGCCGTTGTTTTCGCCGGGGACACCGGCTTTTCGACCGGAATCCCGCGCGCGGTGTTGGAATACTGCGACGGTGATTATTGCGCGTTTCAGCCGCCGACAACGACGCCGCAATAACAGTCCGCGGCCGCTTTCGGATCGTCCGGAACCACTCGGGCGCCTCCCCGCCTCTACCTTTACGATAACAATCGTTTCGCCGCCGCCGGCGCAAACGGATTCCCCGTACCTGAGTGGTGTTCGCGGACAGAGTCGCGTGTACGCGCGCAAACTTTCGGTTTTCCGAGTGTGTGACGGGCGGGGACACGGACGGGAGCGGGGCCGAGGCAGGGTTTCGTTTTCGTTTTCTATTATCTTTGCGCCGACACGACGGTTTTCGCCGACCGCGAACCGCTTGAGATTACTCCTGCGTGTTTTCCGACACCGACTGTACCACCACCCCTCCACCGCCACCCGCCCGACCAAGCCAATTTTTCCCTACGGCTTTCGGCGATTGTACGCCCAAAGCGGGTGTTGGCGTTTACTGCCGGACCGCGTGTTCTGGGCTACGGGTCATTTTTTTTTCTTTTCTCTATTGCTGTTGTTTCGCGACGGACATTGATCCGGATCGGTTTCGACTGCCCCGCGTCCATTGTCGCGGTTTCGCTATCGGTTGGTGCGCATTTAGTGATAGTATTTTTTTTTTTACATTCGATTCGTGTTTGGAAAAAAAAAAAAAAAAAGAAGGTCTTCGTCGTGAATTCCGCCGCCGAGAAAAACCGCCGAGTTGTCAATGCGTCGCCGTCACGTAACGTTTTCGGTCACCGAAACCCGAGGGACGTTCTGTATGCGCGAGCGGTATAACTAACTCGGCCAAAAAAAAAAAAAATATATATATATTTATACGAGTAGTAAAAGTCCGAACAAATGAAAAAAAAAAAAAAGAAAAAGTCTGAACGATTTCCGAGAGGACGCTCTGAATTAATTTAAATTGCTTCGAGTATAATTTTAGGGCGAACCAAATTTGAAAATCGTTCATCATGCAGGTGTACAAAAATTATAAAACCGGTATTGTTCCAGTGATGAGATTCATCTAGACAATTCGCATAGGTATTATTTTTGACATTTTTATGCACGTTATCAAAGATAAAAAAAAAGAGCAATAATATATTTTACCGTATAGTAGAAATAACCGTAGAGGCGTTCACTTGGAGTTCAAATTCGAAGTCATTAGATCGACATCGTAACATTCTTTGAATTTACAGAATTATTTTAACGGTTTGAACGATTGCCACTTCTCTACAATAACATAGCGTAAACAACAGGAAATCTGTTGAAAACAAAAATATGTAAACATTTTCGATCGGCGTATGAATCACGCGAAATGTACGAAATTTCGTTTTCATCATGTACGAATGAACGTACACCAATGTAATCGGCGTCTATAATATGATTGACGTTAATTTCATTCAAACAATCAATACGGTTAAATGTTGCATTTTTTTTTTTCGTTTTGATTTTCTTCTACACGCGGGGGCGGGGAAATTTATCAAAGACGGACACTTTGTAGTACGGAAACACTGTATAAACCAGAATCTCGGCCTTAAAATCGAATTTCACGCGTGTCTAAACTTCGACATACCGAACCGCAACTATCCATCGAATTTTCTTCGGTCAATCGGATCTCGTTTTGAATTCGGCTTTCACAGACCACAGATTTTAGACGATACGCGGCATCAACTCCATTTCGTGTATACGATTAAAATAGGCGATAATATATTACGTTTCGTCAAAGATGATTTTCTCGCTATTTTACAGCCACAAAAGTCACGTGCGTCCTGTGCGGTGGGTCCATTTGGTATTCTTATCGGAAACGAAAATCGTCTCGAATGCGGTAGGCAAGTTCTTCCGGGGATCCCGGAATTCAATAATAGGAAATAATATTGTACTCGCGAATGACACGAACTACATTATGACGCGCGCGCGCGTGTGTGTGTACGTCAATATTATTATGTCTACGTAATAGTGATGGATCGAACTTCAATTTCGAACTCGGTTTTTTTCCTCGCAAACTTTCGAACTTTTAAAGATATTTTATTTCAATTTAAAACTTGTAAAAGCCTACAAAGTGATAAGGTAAAATCGTCAACAAAATGAAATTCATCTTATATATTGTGCGCGAAAAATAGGTATATAACATTTTTCGTATCCATATTTAGATAATGTAGATAATACGCTATAAAATATTAAATTTGACAGCATATGTAACGTAAAATAAAAACGGGCTGATACACAAGGGATTAAGTGTGCTTATGTTATGGATAGACAACTGGGTAGGCAGGTACCGTCAAGTTATTTAATTTGTATCTGTTAAGCAATGATAATCCATTAAAAACGAAAATCGATTCTCAGCAAGATTCGGTTACGCACGCTTACAAATAATACCGTTCGAAATGTTCGAGATTGAACTCCGATAATATATATAGTCTATACATTGAGTATTGATTTCTCACACGACTGTTTGTGAATTCGTTTAGGTTCGAGAAGTGCGAGATAGACAAATTGCGAGTATCCCGATTAAAAATGTATACTTATTTTTCTGGAGGATATTCACTTTTTAAAACTCCTTCAATCAGTTTTAATGTAGGATAACAATTTAAACTAAATATTTTATACTTCAAACGCTGTCCCGAACAACAGCCGCAATAATTCTAAAAAGAATTTTTTTTTTTTTATTATTATTATTATTTCGATAACCGTCGGAGTATATTTGATTTTTCCTGACGTTTCGTAATAATTTTTTCCCCTTTTCCGGCGGTGGTAATTATTTTTTGTTTCGTTTGTGTTCCGGCCGAGGTCTTTGCGCGCAAGTCATGAATTAACCATTAACCGGCTGTTATCACATCGCCGCCTGAGTGCGCGGCGAAAAACAAATAAAATACAGTGCGTCATCGGACTTACCGTACGAAAATCGACGACGGACAAAAACTTTATAGAAATAGTCGACTTTATTATTACTGATTTAATTAATGATTCACCGGGAGAACGGGAGATAGAGTAAGTGAAAACACCATAAACAATATTATTACATTATTATGTAGTAAAGTATGCAGCGATATTTACGCTGCGGAGAACAAATTAATCATTATTTAGGCCCGCGGTTTATTTCGGCACGAACATTTCTCGAGTTCGTCCGAATTCTCGCGAAACGTCAAATATATACATATATAAACGTGATTATACCCAAAGTTTCTCCAAAATAATAATTATCCGGTCGTGTATCTAATGCGCATTTGCAGAGAGTCAATTTTTCGCACAACAGACGAATCCACTGGTCCGTAACACAGGTATGTATCTTTTTGTCTATTTCTTTAATCCTTATACTATACAGTTTATAGAATATATTATTATATATATTTATACTGCATACATAGTAGAAATTCCAGGGTTATAACATTCGTTGTTAATCCATTTGTCCGTGGGAGGGAGAGGAATAAAAAAAAACCGTGTTCGTGCATTTATTTATTAATGTTGCACTTTGTATCGTTATTTGTTCGATTGTAACGATTCAATAAAACATAACAACCGCACACTAAAGAAATCCAAAATATATATGAGATTCTGATTGAAGCAAGTGTTCGTTTTTCTACGATGTGTTTTTTTTTTTCTGTATCTCGAAACAACTTTTCTACCGAAATCTTGCTCCAATAAAAAAACTTTATTGGGACTTGGTTGTAGAACTTTTGTGTTAGTTAATGCGTTGAAGCGATCACGTCTTGATATTGTGCGCGGTTATTTTATTTAAATGGCAAAATTGAAAATTTCTTGATTAATATTTGTTTAATTCAGGGTTTATACACTGCTCAGAACCGTATTTTTGCTTTGGTTTGTTGTTGCGTACAGATATAAATTCAACTATTCTTATCAATTATTCTTATTTAAATATTTTTTATTATTAATATTATTATGACAGAAATGCTATTTTTTACAACTAATTTAAAATTTAACGGAACTTTAACTATAGAAGATTTGTTTTGTTAATTCGAAATATTTGATCAGTTAAAGGTAAAATATTATTAAACATAAAATAAATAAACAAATAGGGTTATTTAATTTGAATCATTAAAAACGAACAAAACCATTCTAAGTGAATTATTATTAGTTTAGTATAGTCGTTTTTTTTTTTTTTTATCCCGTAGCCAATGTATTTTAGAAATCAACAAATATCGACTTTTAATGTTAGTTTTTTTAATTTTATAGATTGAAACTTTTGGTAATCTAGACATTTTTTTTTTGAATTATGTACCAGGTACTGGATACAAAAATGGGTCACTGCCATCTATTAATGTACGACGTGAATGATTAGTTGTCTTGTTACTAACCGAAATAATGTTTTTCGGGGGGATTCAACTTTCTATTGATGGCCGTTAGTTCTGCTGCTCATTTTATTTATTTAATTTTTTTTTTCTTTTTATGAAATATAATAGCGACACGACGTATTTTTGCAACATTAATACGGTTTGTATTTTATAAAAGTACAAAACTATTTTTAGTCGACAGCAATAAAACAATATTAACGGTAGCTTAACTACGCCCGCAGCAGTGCACCGAGAGCAACTATAGTTCATTTATCTTTCTAAATTTCGCGACCGTTATCCTCATATACTACGACTATACACACTCGTCGTGTATATACAACTGCAGAGAATTTTGATGGGCTCCCATCATTTGCTGCGCAATCATCATTAGCAGCAGCAACAACGACGCGATGTACCATATAATATTTCCTCTATAACACAAACACAATTAATATCATATCGCGTAAACAATGTTAAAGTTTTATATGCCCCGGCGTTTAAACACATTGCGTAATGCGAATCGGTAGGTGGCGTACAAATATAGAAATAATTTTCACTATATGTGGTCGATTAACTACAACATAGCCTAGTTACGATAAGAAAATTTTTTAGGGGGCACTGCAGGAGGATTGTTAATTACAATCTCATTGGGTCTAGCGGGTAAGCCGGTAAAAAGTGTATAGGTTTTTTAAAGTATTTCCTACGAAAAATTATCGCAACATTTTATAAGCCGAAAAACTATTTTACGAGATAATTATAACATTCTTATACGCATGTATATTTAACACTTTTATATTATAATAATATATTGTAAATAATACGTCCGTAATGTACGGAGCTAAAAAGCGAGCAAAAGTCAACATTTTAAGTTCTATTATGCGTATACTTGTAGGTATAGTAAACTTATACAGGGAAGATATATCCATTGTAATATCTCTAGAAATAATATGTATGTATAATCAAATTGTGTTTTTTTTTTATTTTTTATATTATTTACAAGGATAATTACAAAAAAACAATTATATTTAAATTAAATGTATGTTCTTGAAAAAAAAAAAATAAATCTATTTTTATTTTATCATTGTGGACACATTTTAAAATAGATATTTTATAAAGTATATTCTTTTGAAAATGTTTACATAATATCAACTTTTTATTTTTAGTTTAATTGTGATTTTTAATAATTGTAAAAAGTTCAAAGAAAAAAATGTACTGTTAATTAGCCATAATAATAATAATAAATTAACGAATGCGTTTAGAGCTTGCTGCATAATTATAGGCAATTTTATCAGAATTTTAAAAAATTATTGAAATTTAATATCCAAACATAAATATGTGTAGTCCTCATCCCTGCAAGTAACGTTATAGAAAAAAAAAAAAAAATATAAAAACAAATTTGATTATCTTTATGCGTGTGTGGAACACCTTGTATTGTCGAAAAGCTCCTTTCTATAGTCGAGGTGTTTTAATAATCAATAATGCGTCCAATAAAAATTTGTATACTATGTAAAACCAATGTTTATATAAGAATTTTTCTTTATAGCGCCAATAACATTTTATTGTCATATTGTCGGAATAATTTATACGAAATAGTTTCCGTTCACTAGTCCAAATTCACCTATTTATTGATAGATTTTATATAGTCTTCTTCACTTATATGCATAATTTTACTACAGAACAAGTCCCCTTCCCTTTTTTGCCACTGATTCGTGTACATACCATTAAAATGGAATTGTATTTTCTCTGGTATCACATAAAACAACGTATTTCGATATACGTATTTATTTACA
The DNA here is from genome assembly GCA_902439185.1 of Cinara cedri. NCBI lineage: Eukaryota > Metazoa > Arthropoda > Insecta > Hemiptera > Aphididae > Cinara > Cinara cedri. Next base: position 1,050,378 of record CABPRJ010000487.1, on the reverse strand, counting down.
AGTTACTTCTGTGAAACCGAATCATCTTACTCGAGATGAAAGAACAACACCAAAAATAATATTATACTATTGCTGTACAAATATATAGTTTTCAAATATTAAACGACCCTCGGGAAGAAATGTTATACATTAGGTAGGTTATATCCAATCGTCTATAGCTATCCGAATAAACATTACGAAATAAATGCTGCGTGTACAAATATTACAATTATAAATTGCGTATTTTTTTTCATTATAGATACTTGTAGCTTCGGAACATTTATGATAATTAGAACAGACTTTTTTGGTTCTTTTGATTATTTCTTCTCTTGTTTTTATAATACGAAAAATAATCGTACACACCATCAAATATCGACATTGAAATAATAAAAACTTCTATTTTATTTATCTTACTTTTCTAACATTTAATACTGTGAACGTTTTTGTCACAATAATAATCCCTTCCATTTTACTCGATCCTAAGTTCACTTTCTCCATTATAGTACTTTATTCTACCAATATTTTCTTACACAACATCTTTCCATATCATTTTTTAGACCGATAAAAACTGATCTGCATGTATCATCCTCACTTTAAGCGCCTAAGCCGTTCGATCAGTTATCTTTGGATGAAGCTTATGACTGATAATATACCCGATATATAGAATTAATTAACTGTTCATAATGTTATTAACTGTAAGCGGTAAATAGAAAGTATTTGTGATTGTTAACTTATTATTCTTTTGAAGTGTATTTACGGCCTTTATAACCAGCCCTCTAAGCAAATACTCTTCCGTCATATTTTTCTGTCCAATGCTTTTTTTTTATACTTCACACTCTACGTATCACCGTTCATATGTCCTTAACAATACAATATTTGTATCGGTGTTCTTCAAATAGTCACTATCCTGCTGGGTCACATTCGATTGTCATTATTATATTTTTTGTATCCTTTTATTTATTATCTTAAACGTATTTAAACATTTGGTTTCTTCGTTTGTATACGAATGATTTTTGATCAATATTATCTTTTATTTAGATCAATATTTGTAATACTTGTCTGCGTCTCAATACTGCAGGCTATTATTATATTAGTAAGAACACCTTAAACTGTCGTATTTATATAACATTAAAACACCGTAAAAAATTCGACACGGATTCACATCAGATTATTTACTTTACACCGTTTGATAATTTTCGGGACCCACGGTGTTAAGTTCATCGATTAGTTTTCATTGCGCGCCCAGTGATAATAATATTATTATTGTTATGTTTATTAAAAGATAATATTATAGCAATACGAATGGTATTGTCGGGTTTTTGTAAGTTATATTTGCCGTAGGGCCGTAAAACATTTTTAACGAACTGTGAAATTAATTAAAAACTATTACACTCATCTTAAGTAGCATTGGTTTTCTGTTTCATTATATTGATCCAATAATAAAATAAGAAAAAAATAAAATGACAACAAAATTCCGGCTGGTATCTTTTTTGCAAACGATTTTTTTAAAACGAGCTTAGGTTATTACGTACGGATAATATAATAGTGTATACCTATATTTATTTTATAAGATAATTACTTCATTAAACAACTTAATAATATTTTAATCTTTATTTAACGATTTAGTTAAATAGTGGAGAGGTATGCATTTGTTTAAATAAATAATTAAGACGTATTAATTATTTTGGCGGATACTTACCTCGAATTATTAACACGCGATCATCCCCGCGATTATAAATAGTTTTATAAATTTAAATTAAAATTAAAACTTAAGTCTTTACTACTTCATTGTGTTTCTTACGTATATATTCATTTATTTTCTCTTTGACTTCTAACAAAAAAAAAAAATACACATAAATATGTTTTTTTTTTTTTTTTTTTAAAATACATTATATCATCTTTAGAACTGTAATAAGATGGTAATAATTGCAACTTTGATTAAAAATCAAGAACTTTATTATTTTTCTGATATTAATCATTATCCTAACAGTGTTATTGTGGGATCAATATAATAACGCAGCAATAGCGTTTTAAAAAAATTAAATATTTATAATCGAATAAAATTATTTATTTACATATTCCAATATAAATTATCCTCTTTAGCTCTATTGTATTTCGAGAATAATACACAAAATTATTAATAAACTGTTCGCTTTTATACTATTCGATTTAAGTTTTCAAACTAACTGATTAGATTAACACGATCGTGTTTAGTAATAATGAAATGAATGGCATACATTTCGCAACATAGGTGGGCCATTGTTGTATGGGTGGAAACAGATTTTTTGATACGTTTAGTTCAAATTATTAAACTGAAAGCAACGGTCATCATTTTAATCGACAAACAGTTCTGAGTAGATTTAGGTAAACCAATGAGGTTATATATATATTAATAATATTTTAAGTTATGTTTTTTCCTCTTGTAGTCAAGGTTACTTAGAATTTAATAAATTTAAGTCGAGTTATTGTAAGTTCATGAAATTTTTCAGAAACTGAAAATTGGTTTAATTTTTTTGCTGTTTTAATTATTTTCATAAGGCAAAACCGGACTGCATATTTTCAGATACGCAGTGAATAATCAAAAACATTTTTAGTAACCAAAAAGTGTTTAAAAAAAAACTTTCTATAAAGTAATTTTTGGAAAATTATTGAAAATTTTTAAAATGATTTTAGATATAGTACCTAAATAATAGTACTAAAATGAGTTATAATTTAATAATTTGGTGAATATTTCAGATCCCAAAGAATCATGTTTAACTGAATTATAACAAATAATAAAATTCGAAAACAACGTACTAATATTCTTTTATTTTCTTCATTATTAAGAAAACTATAAGAACGTAATACATAAATAAACGAAATTTTCTACCAAAAATCACTACTGAAGGTGTAATAGGATAATTGGAGTAAGATTTCTGGTATAAAAGTTGTTTAAACTCATAAAAATAAAGAATGAAACAAATAACTACGCTTAGAATCTAAAACGTTAGAAAGCGTTGAAATAAAAATCACCAATGACAGCACTACAAAAACAGAAACAGCTTATATATGTGTATAGAAGAACAAATAAAAAACACTATCCAGCTGTTCAATTATCATCGAAATCGGTTTATTCCGAAAAGCATGCGTGGGTTCGAGATTTCTAGATAAAGTTTACTCGGGTGCTTACAATGCGATTGTTTTTTATTTAAATATTTTCCGATTTCTCGTTCTCAACACCCAGGTATATAAGTACATCGCTTTATTTTTTATTTATTAAGTTCAGTGGAATAATACCGTTGAAATATAATGTGATATAAACCAATCTCCTTGGAAAACAATGAATGTCAAAATATCTGGAATACAATGGCTTTTATTTGAATTTTCGTTTCACCGTGTCAAAACGGCGCTGGTTTTAAGTAATTCTACGTATACCTTTCTTTTTTCATCAAGCCTCTTTTTTATATATTAAATAAACTATCAGCTCGTGCAAGACTATCGGAAAAAATGACGAAGACTTAAATTGTTCACAAAAATAAAAACATATGGCATGTTTTAAAATAATAGGAAAAAAAAACAGAAAAATATCAATAAATAATAATTTATGTCGTCAAAAGAAAAAAAAAACGATAATAATACTATTATCGATTTTATTTATTTTTTTATATTATTATTTATTTATATTATTTATTGACAACGTGGTCTGTAATACGTCAAAAACATTTCCATATCTCGGTTTCCGTCATCTGTATACACATAATGTTCAACTTTCTTTGAATTTTAGTGACGGAATTTTACTGTTCACCAGTGTTTTTTTTTTCCTTTGGAATTTTCCGGGGGATTCATAAAGAGCTGTAATGAATTATTTTATTTTATTATTATTATTTGATTTCGACCGTTTTCCGCGCAACGACGCGTGAATGTAACGAAATTGCCTATCCATAAAGCCGTGTAACGGAATTTTGTTGTCGTAAGTGGTATACTTAAGTAGTTTCTGTTTACGAATTTTATTTGTTTTCTTATTTTTATTAAAAAAAACCACTAAAAATGAAATTTTTTTCCGTACCCAACCGCTATAATTGAGACGCTGCAGAATCGTTTGAACTCGTTTGATTTCATACGCACAAACACCGGTCAGATACACATAAAAGTTTTGTGAACGTTTTCTCCGATAAAAAGTAAAAGAAACAAATCAAAATTAATGAAACTTTTAAAACAACAATACTGTAAAATAAACTCTATTGTTTTTTATTGATCGGAGCAAGATTTCTGATAGACAAGTTGATAACAGGGCAGAAAAAAAAGCCCATATCGTAGTAAAATCAAAACATCCTCGACGCGCTAAAATATAGAACATCAGTAATCGTTATTATGTACCAAAAGTTTACTAGGTCCAGTTTATTTATTTCTTTAAAATATATTACGTTGTTAGGTTTATGCGATTATATACATTATATACATATCGGGAGGGTTCGATAAAATTAAACCACCGAACGATAATGTTTTTAAATATTTTACATTTACAGTGGGGTAAAAAAAAATAAAATAAAATTACACTACAAAGTTTGTAACGTCGTATACGCGTTTATTGTTGTGAGTTATATTAATAAAGTAAAAACAAAAAAAAAAAAAAAAACACAGAGGTGGTCGCTTTTTAATCAAACAACAATAATAGAGATGTAAAGGTATATAAGCATTGTATTTTATTTTATAAATAAAGTGCTCCACATCGTCCGGGATTCGATTAACCGACATCATTGATGTTTTAAATTGTTTTTTTTTTTTTTTTTTTGTTTTTGAGGATTTTCGATACGACCATAAGATTTATTTTCCCGGCTTCGATTTATTACTGCGCGTACATGTTAAATTGTAAGTATCATATTTTCCACGATGGCGACTTTGCGTGTTCCGTTTACACATCTTACTTGTTTAATATATACTTGTACATTATAATGTTTTATCGGGTCTAAGAAGACGTGACGGTCCTCAGAGTATAAATGCATACAAATCCGAGAAGAAGAACGACAAATATCATAGTGATTTCATGATACAAAACAATATTTTTGTTTATTTGTGTTTATACGTTTGTTTTTTATTTTATTTTACTTTATTTTTTTTTTTTTTACCTAAGTTATAAGTATTTTTGAATAATTGTAATATTCCACATAAATTCTAGTATCGCCATTTAAAATTATAAAATCGAAAAACATGACAAAACATAAATGTATGGATAATGTTCCTTTACTTTTATGATGGATAATATAAATAAATTAACCCGAGTATTAAAACTTATATCACGAAATTGTGCCCACAAAAGGAAAATTTGACCTGTCGTGCGTTTGTAATATCGAGACGGTGAAGTCTTATGATCATGTAGTCTAAGATTTGTGATTTTTTGAGGTCTTTGCAGTTATAATTTGCCGTTTTTTGCAGAACGATTTTCACGGGCAGCTACATCGACAAGTGATAAGTACTCCTGTGCAGTATAATAATAATATAATGATTTGTTCAACAATCGAAATATTCTCGTTAAAAATAACCCGAAATTTTACCGACCCGATACAAAGCAGTCGACATTTCAAAGCATTTCAAAGCGAATTCAGAATCTCGACCGTAATATAATATATTGTTTGGATGTTATATTGCGTTTTTCTTCGAGCACGTCGCTTGAAATGAAAAACATGACGAACAGTTTTTTGCGAAATTTTCAAAAAATATTTTTAGACCCGTTTATACGTCACGGTTCGACGGGTACGGTTCTAATAAGGGAGTGATTCGAACGGGGGGCGACATTTTTCGACCGCGGAATATTTTGATTTACGGGATATTTTGCGGGGAAGGGGGTCACCGTTATTATATAAATATTATTATGATAAGCTCGTATAACCGTACGCTAGTGCGTGGGCGGTGCCGGTTCCCGTATACGCGCGTGTGCTCAAAAGTGTATATTATTACCATGATATACGCACCCGCGAATGTATAATAATGCGTATATCGACACAATATTATACACATAGAGGGCTTTTCGGGGGCAAAGTACTATTTTATGTGCGGAGTGTATGCATATATATAGCCGCGTATACCTACTACGCGTTGCAGAACAAACAGTTCATATTGGCTTTTCGTGTTCCTCGGAGTGTACGAGCGACGCGGGGGTAAACACGATGTGCCACCACCGCCGCCGTCGCCGCCTCCGAAATACAACGCGTATTGTTCCCCGGGTATACGTATTTTTTTCCCCCCTAAATTTTTCCTGCGACTTTTTCTTCCGCGGTGTAATTCACTAAACACGTACGGTATACGTTCCGGATAACAACACCCGAACATATTATTATAATGTTTAAATTTTATTAGGAACAATTTTTACGAAAAACGAAATTCCTCGAGATGTTATTTTAAATTACCGGACCCACCTAAACATTCGTATAATGTCTCACGTGTTCGTACTGAAAAATGAAAAATAAAAAACAGAACAATGGTAATGGATGTTAAAAAAACAACGAAAAATGTGAAAATAAAAGATTCGCTTTTGAAGTGTTTGTTACACGAAATGCATTATACGTTGTACATGAAAAACACTGCTTGAGATCGCTCTACAGACAAAATTACTAAATGCATTTCGTATTAAAATACAGACCTGCCTACGGGTTTTTTTTTTCTTCTTAGAAAAACTAATAAAAATACCACTGCGGTGCGCACGGACATGACGACAACGAGAACGGCCGTTTACTTAAGACGGTTAAAACTTGTAACACTCTTCGCCGACGATGGTTTTGGAGGAAAACATTTACTATATTGTACTAATAATATCGGACACGTGCGATCGCATCACGTTGAAAACTCTCCTCGAATAAATATATATATATATATATTTATAATTATAATCTCTGTGCGGCGACAATGTTCGCGAAACTTTCGAAAATACATGTTTGAATTTTTAAGAGTTTCAAAATGTTAAAAAAAAACTTAAACAAAGACTTTACGATATTAAGTGTGCACATCTTTATAATCTGTAATATAATGAATATTTAATACTTGTAAAATAAACGACCAAGGTTACACAGCACAATTACCAATTCCATAACAAACATCCCTTAAACAGGCGCTGCCACCTTAATACGGTACATATTAATTCAAAATATTAACTATGGGCTTTGCTCACATATAGGCGCCCATGTAGAGCTACCGGTGCGAAGTCTGTGCGAGAGACCGCGGATGGGCATAAACATGCCATACGCTACACCCAAAATGCTGTTCTGATAGTCTGACCGTGTGCGAGTCAGTTGTCACTTCTCTGGGTTTAACCAACAGAAGCAGACATATTTGCTCTGTCACTCTAACCATACTTTTTTTTCAAAACCTACACAGTAGTTGCAGATACCGAAGGCGGGCTACTGAATCTGTTTCTTCCTATCCTATATATTTGGTAATTGTGCTTGTTGTCACTATTGTTTTACTGTAAATTATGTTTATTTCTTTAAAAAAAATATGTACAATATTCCGATGTGTAGACGGCTATACACATCCTGAAAATGGCTGTCTATACGCCCGGAAAAGGAACAGGATGGCATATGCATTTTTTTGCGTTTAAAATAGTCTAACATTATTGACTGGATGGCTATATGCATCTGGTTAAACGGTTGTAAATGTGGAACGGATGCAGCTGCAGTGCCATTGTCTAACCCCATTACTACGGCGAAACGATTGTTTATACGCTTATAAAGGGCGGTGGAGAAAATGCAATTCTCGTTAACACTAGCACTTGTCTATACACCTGGTTGCCGCACTGTGAGCCGAAGGCGAAAAAGAGTATTCACACGTCTATTGAGTACCTAACGAGGTGTATACATTGCAACGATTTGTCGATAACTATACCCCGTTATATCCAGCTACTAAAACGAATCTCTTGCGGACTTCAAGCGGGAATTATTAGGTAAGCGTAGTTTTTACATATTTTCGTAGTAGAATATAAATAAAAGTGAAATAGGCAGAAGAGAAATATAACTTTTTACGATAGGCAATGGCCATCGTCAATAAATACGTGTTTTTATCGACACAATATAGGCATACGTACATATATTACAACACAATCCGACGACCGTGCACACGCACACATAGAACCACTTACACACACACTGTACAAATTTTGTCAACATATTACGCTGCGAGTCTATTGAAGGTCTTATCCGACCGATTGCGCGTGTGGTAACACTGCCGTCAATCATCCTATTGATAGATCGATCGTTACGCGTGTTCGCGTAATACGTCATACATACGAATATTAACATACCCATACCTATTACCCCCTTATAACTCCACACTTTGTCCCACACCCCTTTTCTTCTTCTTCTTTCCAACCTTTCCCCGTTATTCCCTCTTCTGTAAACGTATTTTTATTCTACTGTGATATGACGGGCAACTAGGTGCTTGTTGCAATAAACACATAGGAAATATCCGACTAAAACAAAGTTTAAACTGTAAAAAAAAAATAATAATAATAAATATGGAACTAAAATAAAACAATCGAAAAAGAATAAATGTAAGATACACACATACACACACATATTAGGCCCAAAGACACCATACAATTATCTAGCATCAGTATATCAAGCGACCCATTGACCTTCCGTCGCATAATACCTTATCTCGGCTACTACATTATATTCATAGACGGACGCGGATCTGTCGCATCATTATACACATATTCAATTATATTTATTAAATTACACAGTCCAAACATATTCTATTCAACCCGATTCCATAACGTCGATATCACAATACATTTATATTATTTGAGTATAGTATTTTAGTAATATTTACACTTGAACATTTATACCTACCCCATTTAATACAATTTTATTTTATTTTATACAATTTACTCGTGTGTGAAAGAAATATTATTAAGACAATCAATCACAATGATTCAATAATTAAATGTTCAAAATACAATTTCAAATTGTTCCCAATATATTAAATTCTTTTAATACGCCAATTTATTACGTGGACGATTTCTCGAAATTAACAACATTTTAACAAAATATTTGTTCAACAAATATCATAAACACACAATTTTTTAATTTCGATTTACGGAACTAAACCTCAATAGGCTTTATCTAACAATTCGAATGCACCAGGCAATTTTTGTAGAAATATTCTTGCTTTAAAATACGGTTCAAATAATTCAATAATTAATCCATAAGTAATTGAATTAAAAAAAAAAAAAAAAAAAAATAAAAAAAAAAATTTGAACTCAAATCTCGTTTAAATATATAACATATAAGTTAAACACTATTAGAGGAAATTTCTAATTGTCCTGTTTCACCATCAGAATTTCATTAGAAAAATCGAAAAAAAATGGACAACAAATTAAATAATATAATTATTTTTTATAAACCGATACAATTTTCCGATGCAATCCACGAATGTGTAGATTCTTTTCTTTATAAGTATAATAAAGCCAGCGTCATAAACGGTTAGTCTTCTGAACAAAAAAATATTATTTCTAATTATTCATCTCAAATACTCTGCTTCAATATTTTTAGATAATTTTGAACAAAAAAATCGCGATTCTACATGCGAACAAATGCTTTTAAAATTGAATTTGAACCCATTGCATACAAACATATGTTGTGGACCATTCTTTAAAAAAATAAACAATTACCTAATGAATTTATAGCCTTTTATAAACTATGTTGAAAAATTATGCATACGTATTGGTACAAATATGTCACAATCCGAATTAGTATATTCAATTATGAAAGGTCTAAAATCAGACATTGTTAGACATATGGGCATTTTGAACAACGACACATTGCATAGTTTAAAAGCAAACATAAGAAAATACGAACCGATTGAATTTATAATAAATTATACAATTTCAGGTTCTCCCGATAAAATTAAAGTCCGTATAACTGAAAACCACGTAAATATAATAAATGAAAATAAGATAGAAAAACAAATAACGCAATTAGATTTACAAGTTTCAAGTTTAGAATAAATTTGAAAAAAAAAATATACATTTTGACAACTTCAATCGTCGGAAAAATATTCAGTACTTAAACGGATCGAATAATTTCCAGCCTAATAACAATAATTTCCAATATATGGACCAAAGTAATCGTAACGATTTTAACCCGTTTAATAACTATAATTAAAATCATGCTCAACAGCGCAACGGTAACGATAACCAGGTCGATAACAGTTGTAGTGGTCCACCGCCAATGAATAGGGACAATTTCAATAACAGGCCTAATAATTTCCGACAAAATTACAACAATAGTACGAGCAGTCGACAATATAATTCACGCGTGCCCGAATTCAATTTGAGGATTGCAGAAGTTTTTTTTTTTTTTTTTGGTTTTCATTGCATATCTTTTAATAGTTAAACCAAGGATAAACGTAGGTATAAATGCCTGTATATACTACCCTCCAAAATACTCGCTTACAACCTTGCTCTACTAGTGAGAACCATCAACAACTTATCTAACAGTTTAACAACATTTCGGACTTTTAATTGCTTTTATTCTAAAAGTTTTTTCTACGAATTCAATTTATCGTCCTACTAACTTGCTTCTAAAATTATCATTCGTTTTAAATTTTATTGCATGTGGACACAATCTACTGGTAAAACTTTACTAATATTAGGATCACTGAGTGTAGAGGATTCTATTTCGTACCTAGCTAGTTAAAGAATGCATGCCATTTATCCAATTAATTATGTAAATCATTCTCAGAAGTTGTTTGTAATAATTATTCTCGTTGCACTCAGCCGTTTAATATTAGAATTAGGATTGAAAGGCACTTAAACGTCTTAAACAGTTCCAAGACACATATAGTGATAATAGTATTATTTTTGAAACGTAAATTCTGGTTTAATTTCTCTATACGATATTGAAAAAAAAAAAAAAACAAAAACAAAATATTCCCTAGCTTTAATTTTATGATATATTATATAGAAAACAGTAGCAAAAAGTATTAAAGTGCCAAAGTGAAATTATTCGTACCGAACGCTTATCGAGTTTTCTAAAATAATAATATATTTATATATCCTTGAGTTTTTATATTTATTGTATCACGGCGGGGTATGTCCGTAATACCTATCGTCAAAATATCAATCCTTTTAATAATAAAAATAATACAATGACAGTAAAAAGTATAACGAATAATGGAATATATATGTAATACGAAAAATTTAAAACGGAATTAATAATTAATATGCTGAACGTTTTACTTTTATGAGATTTATTTTAAACTACTTAATGCGAACATACATTTTACACTATTAATTCCATATTTCATTTACTTTTAAACGTATTGTATATAATATACGAATACCGTTAGTTGCGAAATTAATGTTTACGAGTTTAACATCCGATTTCCATTTTATTTTATTTTACTTTTATTTTTTTGCTTACATAAAACAACAAGTAGAAAGAAGCAGGAACACGATTTGTGACTTTGTGAAAACTCTTTGTGTATAGAGTGGAAAGACTATGTATATGCATATATTATTCACCGTCAAAACAAATACTTTATTTGCCGTAACTTCAGAATGGGAGAAACGTTCGGAACTAAAATAATAATTGATCGAATCAATCTATTATATTTTGCTCGAGTATTATATAATTGCATTAAAGTCCATGGAAAACCTTTGAATAATCACTTGAAAATGTCAATATAAATTTGAAAAAATATAAAACGTATACAAAGCTTACGTATACAATACACGTATACGTATTGTCCTGAATTTATACAGGACAATGTTTAAATTTTTCTAATTTGTGCACTATTCTCCCGTTTTTCAATTGCTACAATAAGCAGCAATTCTTCATAAAAATGTCGTTTCAAATATCAGAAAAACCCGTTCTCAATCTTTTTTTAAATTGTCAGGGTTTCTGAGCCATACATTGTTATTGGACCTAATAAGATTAGGTATAATATCAGCGTTTAGGATACAGAATATTCAGTCGAAAGTAGCATTTATTTCCAGCTTGAATACTCGGTGTAATATCTGTTTTAATATCATTATTTTAGTTTATGGTTGTTTTTAGATATTTTAACTGCTGGATATTCTTAAATTTATCAAGCTTTCTAATTGACTTTATTGACATTTCACCATGGTTTGTGTTACCATTCATTCTGTTTTTTTCCTCGGTAATTTCCAAACCAATTTCCTTTGCATCTACTAATGTATAAGTTTGTTATTTATATTTGACGGCTTGTTTTTTCGAGCCGTCTTCTTATTTATCTAAAGGAAGAATAGTATCAATTTATCCTATGAATCCAAACATCTTCTATCTAATTGAACTCTTTTACGCCATTATCACTTCTCTATAACATGTTACACGTAATATTGAATAGGACAATTTACAATAATATTGTTATAAATCTATTTTTCTCTTTACAAACAAATAATAATTAAACAATAAGCACAAACGGACAAGCAAGTTTCTAATAATATTACATAACTTCAAATGTATAATCAGTAACGTTTAGTGGGTACATTATTTTGAGTTCAATCTGCCTCAACAGCGATCATCGTTTATAATGAAGGCGGGTGATAGTAGTCGGAATGTATCTTTAAAGTATTGTCTATGTTATATTTTTTCTAATCGGTAAAGTAAAATATTTATGACGAAATGGATGAGTTTTTTTTTTAAAAAACTTATTACTTACGTAGTTATTGTGATATGGTGACATCGAAATCTTCAAATTACATCATATTATTCGACGAGGTAAATTTGAAGAATGAAATGAACCATCCATACATAGGTTTCAGATATTCTGTTTTAAAGTTTTACAGTATTAAGTGGAATCTTTGTACATTTTAGTTAGAATGCGGAAGAAAGGAGGGGGGCAAAGTCGTTTCTAAAAGGATCGATAAAATGTTTTCCAATTCATATACACTCCCTCTCATCGATTAACTCAGACCATTAAATTCATAATCCGCCTTTGAATCAGTACGTATTTATTCGATAGGAAAGCCAAATTGTACATGAAGTATATCTGTACATCTGTTGGCTGCCAAAATATACAATGAATCACGAATCCCAATAAAATTCGACACGTTGAATGTATTATAATAGCAGTGCGGTAATCTTTGAATTTTATCGACGACTTTTTACGTTTTTATTTTTAAATTCCCACAAACGTGTACCTAAGTAGCGTAGACGATAAGTTTAATTTACAATATATTTCCTTTACACGTATAGTGCGTTAACTGTTCCGGACCTTTGAGCGGTCGTAAATTTAACCGAAAAATACCGATTTGGTTATAAAACTGATCACGTGCAAGGCACGTATAAATCGCATGGCAAAACCAACACCACAACAACGGTATAAACGTTATGTTTTGTACGATGACGGAAGTGGAGAGGGGGGCAGGAGAAATACCATCATCTAACCACGAGAATTCATTTTATTAACACAATGTTGTGTATAAGGTATTTTTTTTCCATATATAAAAACAGGATATTGTACAGGACGGTGCAAGCGTGCCGAAGATAAATATGATATTTTATTATCATTATTATTACCTGGTATTATTATTATTATTTATTTTTTTTTATGTTGTTGTTGTTATGCTCGGAGGAAGAAAACGTCTATTTTTTTTTTCGGGCACGATGATGAGATGACGACACGACGCGCGGGAAATATGTACAACATTAAGATAAAACTGACGGGCATCTGAGAAGACATCATCTTTCGGGTTATATTTCATACCTAGGTACTCCGGCGAGATATTGTGCGGGCGGATGAGCGAAAAAAAAAAAAGAAGCAAAAACCCTAAAGAGAAAAATATGCGGGGAGGAATGAAAACCATCATAATGACTTACCCAAGACTATGGCCAACGTTTTCGTGGCTTTTCTCTCTTTGCGCGCCGACGATTTCTCCCGTTTCTTCCGGCTTGCTTTGTTCACCTTGTATATGGTGAACCGGCTGCTGCCCTCCGCCGCCGTCTTATACTCTTTTTTTGAACACCTCGTGCCGTCCTCCTCGGACCCGTTGCGGAGCATCGACGACAAAGATCGTTTCACCAGCGACTGCGTCGAACGGTTCGACCGGTCAATCGACTGCGGAGCGGCTGCCGTCGCCGTCACCGCCGTCGTGACCGCGGCAGCCGTCGCCGTCGTTGTTGACGTGGACATCGAAGATGTCGTCGAAGAGTCTTTGCGTTTCATCGGTGCCTGTATTGTAAACGACAACGTGATATATTCGTTATTTACAACAAATAAAGAAGAACAAACAAACAAAAAAATCATATGTATTTTCAAGTCAGGACGGTAAAAACACGGAATTCAATAATTTGAAATCTGTTAAAATCTGGACCGGGCAAAACGATTTTTACGATTTATTTTCCAGATATTTGAGAATTTCGTATTTCTACTGTTCAGATTTACAGGTTCAAAGCTTTTACAGACATTTCTATTGGGTTCTCCACAAAAAGTTAAGTTTTAGACTAACATCTGATATGCAAATCCTAGACATACTTACCAATGTCCCCGATTTTAATTTTTAATGTATGCATGCATTTGTTATAAGGTTATTTACGTAGTCTTTTTTTAATTTTAACTTTTTAAGACCTTTAATATTAAGATATTATTTTTTGAATATAACCAAAATACCTATATATTTTTTTTGAGCCATTGCTCTCCATTAACCTAAAATACTACTAACCCAAAAGTGGAATATCTCGTCTACCAGATGACTGAAATTAATTATTTCAATACAACAATATATAAAAACCAAAACTTTATCTCTTTATAAAATTTTCAAATCAGATTTCCATTTGAAAATTAAACTTGGATAATGATATCCCCAATAAGAGTCACGAAAAATAACGGTAATGTAACATTTTAGAGTTGCTTGTTTCTTAAAATTTCTAAAAATCAAATCCCGAAAAAAATGTAATAATTTCTGAGGTAATGTCTTAAGTGCCTTTTGTTATGTTGATCATAAAGACAAATATAAATGTCTTTAAAACTATTTAATATGCAGACATGCTTTCAAAATACAAAAAAAATCGCTCATAAAATTAATCACTTATTAATAAAATTTAAGTATATTTAACGATTTTAATAGAACGAGTATAGAATTATTTTACCTTATCGCCGATCTTGTCGCTAATGGAGCTGACCGTCTGATTCGGGTTGAGAACCCTCGTTACGAGATCTATATCCAGCGATCTGGAACCCAAGTTTCCGTTTGGGTCGGCAGTAAGGTTTGACGGTGTGGCCAACGTCGCCACCATCCTGTGGTATAAAAATTGTATTTAACTTTATGTCACTATTCATTATAACGACGGCGATCTATAGATTTAATTACCCATTGATCTAATTTAGGATAATTTGGTTGCTGCATAATTTTTGTTTTATAAATACCTAATGATTTAATAATATTATTGTTATATATACAACCGATAACGTACAGAAATAAGTTGTGACGTAGATAGGGTGTTGCTTAACTTTTTTGTTTTCATTTTGTTTTATTGTATCAATTACCGATACTTCATCTGATATTTTTTACAAATTCTAAGCATCCCGAAAATTTGTCTTATTGTTGTGTGATGAATTCGTTTTTCGATTTTCTGGGTAATTTTCTTATTATTGAAAAAAACACAGAAAGTTTACGGCATTAATAATTTCATTATTTTCGATTTCGTTTTATTGTTGCAATTCGCTTGAAATTGTAAATGTAAAGTCCTGACATTTTTACAGAATACTAGTGTTAATTTTTTATAAACTACGGAAAATCTACAAAATATTCAATATTCATCGTTTGAAACATACAATTCAGAAAAAAAAAAAAAATGTAGTTTTAAAATGAGTTTTTATACGTATAGACATTTGACATCTTTGTGTTTCTTAGTTCATTTTACGATAGGTTATGTGTGGATATAAATTGATTGACTTAACCGAAATGCTTGGAAATTCAACTCGAGGTTCGTTACGGGTTGTACTTAGTGGCAGGTGAAATAAAATAAAAGAAAAACAAATGAACGTCATGTAACGGTTTTTTTTTTTTTTAGTTCAAATTTTTATGAAAAAAAGTAAAATTTACGGCTTTTAATCACACGAATGACTCCGTCCGTAATCATTTTTCGTTGACAATGTTCTACCGTTGCCCGCAGATATACGTTAAACGACTTTACGTATCCCGCCTTCCCGACTTACCGCCGACAACAGTGGCCGCGCGGCCGTCCACGGTATTAGCTCTTTTTGTCGTCTCCGTCAACAATAATCGTTATTTCTCTACCAAGGTAAGCGCAGCCGTCGCCCGGACAATAACGGCGGTCATTCGAAGGCGTTGCCGCGGGGACGCTCGAAACTGACACCATCGCCGCCCGCGGGCACGGCCTCCCGAGCAATTCCGATAATACACTAATATTATTGTACACGGAGAATGCAGTTATTATCGCGATTGCGATACCTATTGGGACCATCAGTTTTCCCGGGACGGGTGCCATTACTCCGGGTGTTACTGCGGCGCGGGCTATGTGTCCGTCGATTAAACGGGACACGACGACTCATCAAAACATATTCGGGCCGCGCGCCGACTTTCCACTAATGTCGCACGTTTATAGTTCGACGGTTATCTCGTCGCTTCGGCAGCGGGGTCCGCAGTTCGCGCTATTATTATATACAGGACGTGTTATAAGTATAGTCGCTGAGAAATTTAGTTTCCGATCCATTTGGACGGTCACGATTCGGCGCTGTCGTACGGGGACGGGGACGGGGACATCATCAACGCGCGCAAAGTTCTAACTTTCAGTTTATATTCCGCCGTGTCAGTAGGAAATACGCGAATCGCTTTACCTATATAATAATAATAATAATAATAATAATATCGTATACCTATATGAACGAAACGCAACTCGTGCAGAGGTAAATTATTAAATTTTTATGTACACACAGGGTGTCCCGCGAAGCCGTATATTCATTGTAATATTATCTCAAGATAAATGTAAAAATAATCGAATTCTGGTATTATTTTTGTGTGTATATATTACTCCTTGGGATAAGAATTACAAAAATATTTATTTTGCAATATTAACTATAGAAAATAAACTAAAAAAAAAAAAGAACGGATATACTTCGCACGTGGGTGCAGTCACTGTTGTGGGTGGGAAATTGAGAAGGTAGTACACAAACGGGAATTTAATGGATATATGTAAGCAACGATAAACCATTGCTAACGAAAAAAACGTTTCTGAACGGAATTTAGTTGAATGTGTTTCTTTGTCAAAAATAATCATATCATATTATGGTAAAATTATTACAACAATGTGCGTTTCCGTGACAACAATTATTTTTTAAAAAACATGTACAAAATAATAAAAACTTAACAATAACACAAAATAAATAAAAAAACGGTTGCCATTGCTAATTTTTAATCTTTTAATCTATTTTAATCTAAAGAATCAGGTAATCTTCACTATTTCGAATATTAATGAGAATTTCAAAAAATGACATCTTTAAAGGATCACCCAGAGAACATTTTCTTTCAGAAAACATGTTGTACTTGATAATTGGAGAAATTTTTTAGTAGAAAAAATGTTCACATAAAAAAAATAATTGTAAAACCAATACACTTCTCACTCCGTTCAGAATCTAAAATAATACTTTACTGTATTATATCTGCCATTTTATAGACTTAATACTTTTAAAAATGTTGACGTATGAAATTTTCATTTTCATTTATTTATGATTTTTAATTATTTTTTAAAATTGAGAGAAAAGAAGTGTACTGCTAATATTAGTATTAATATTAGCATTATTAATATTAGTATTAATAATAATAATTAGAGAATGCGATTACAACCGGATGCATAATTATAGGCAATTTTCTCTGAATTTAAAACATTATTAAAAATAACGAATTTAATAAAAATTAATAGTTGATATGTCAAAATAAACTCCGTGAAACAGCTATCTTCAAATTGTTCAAAAATAATAAATTTTAAATTGTATTTTACAAAAACATAAAAAATTAATTGAAATATAAATATGCGTAGTCCTTATCGCTGCGAGTAACATATAAACAACAGAATTTGGTTATCTTTATTATCTTCGGAGTTATAATCATGGGTATATATTTGTGGGACACCATGTATACGAAACGACAATGGCGGTTTTCGTTATTGCTGCAGATGACGACGATATTTTTCAATACGTATGTAGCAGTATATTGACATCAAATTTTCAACAATTATAAATTATTCGTTATTGATAAATACTCCGTGTTCTAGTCAAATTTATCAATTAGATTCTTAACCGGGCGAAAATATTCAATGAAAAAATTTATGGTTTGTAGTGTTGGACGGTGTACAGAAACTATAAAAGAGAATGTATGTAGCTGAAATAAAAATAGTCATGTGAATGAGAGAACATATGGGTACATAGGAGGTAGCATGGGTTAAATGATGAACAAGAGGTATTTGAATGAACCAATTGATTGTAATAATATTTTTAAAGTATTTTTTTTCGATGTGTTTAACACAAAAAAAAAAAAAAATATTGTATTTTAATTTTATCGATACGTGTATAATTACCGTCATAATTATTCATTTTTATATTAATTATTTTATACATATCATATCAAACTATCTGTTTTGTGTGGTTTGGGTCGCAAAAATCAATAGCTAAATAATTTGATTAAAACAAAAGTAAAAAAAAAAGGTCAATGTGTTTTTAAAATGTTCAGTAACGTTTACGTTAAAATGTCATTTACGTTTGTGTAAAAAAAAAAAAAAAAAAAAAAATAATAATAATAATAATAATACGAATAAATAATTATGTATATTTTTTTATTCACATTATACATTTAAATATTACATAATAATTGTTCCATTTATTGTTATAGTAAAAGAGTTTTGTTAAAGAAAGCAGTTATTATAATTTTTTATTTTTATTATTTCTTATAAATGTAGTTTTGCAAAGTACCTATTTATTTTTTTAGATTATTTTAGAATCAAAAACGGACAGAAAAACAATTGTTTTTATATTTTTTTTTTTATTATTATCATTACTATTAAACAGACTGAGTTTTCCAAACTTAAACACCCGAGACGAAAAAAGCGTAGTCGCGCAGCGAGATTGTTTGTTTTTTTCATATTATACATTGTTATATTTTTTCGTTTTAACGTCCACCAGCCCGAGAAATTCAAGAAACTTAAATATATATTAATAATATTAATTAATTCGCTAAATTATTTGTCGTAAAATTGTTACGTTTGTCAGATGAAATATTTTCTTAGAGCATAACAATTAATTTGAATAATAATAAAGAACACGAAACGAAATCTAAAATTCGCACAACCACTTGAAATAATTGAAATTTAAAAAAATAAAAAATCCTACATTTTTACTTTATACATTTATATTTCGTAAAGTAAAACTTTTTACATTACTGAACTAATTACGAGTTTAACTTAATTAAATTATAAAATTGTATTGTATTGTTTTCATTAAAATACAATACTAGAAAATAGTCTATGAAACAAATCATATATATTATGCAAAATACTAGAAAACGCGATAAAACTTTGTCAGGTATGGGAAAAACAGTTTAGGCTTCTGATCGTAGTTTTTTCTTGTTTTAAAAACTGTTAACACTTACAATCGACAATATTCTTAATAAATAAACTATTCGGTTTGAATGTCTAAAATAAGGGGAGGGTAAATTAAGGGGACTGTAAAAGAATGGATTTTTAACCCACACCATCACAGCATAATTTACATGAAAACTCATGTCTCAAAGAATGATTCGATTTAGAATTTTTGCTATCGGTTTGGTAAGGGAAAAACATGTAGTAACTACAATTTTTGAAAAAAAAATAAAAACAAAAACAATAAAAAAAAAGAGCTGATACTGGGGACGAGTGTGTTATTGTTTGTGGGTTGGAAGTGGAGGGGGCAGGAAAACCTTATATTATATTATTTATATCTGTATGCAACGATAAACCGTTGCTAACAAAAAATGATTCGGAGTGAAATTCGGTTAGACATGTTTTGAAATGCCGTAATGTTTAAGATTTTTGTGAAAAATTGATATAAAAACTTGTGTAAAAAAATAACTGAAATACACAATATTCAATTTTTCTTGACCACCGAATACGGCTTTTATGAACCTTCTGTTAAATTTTCAAGCATTTCCGTTTAATCTCACAAATTAAATTTTTATTTACAAAGTACAGTGGAACCTCGATAACTCGAACCTCTATAAGTCGAATTTTCGATAACTCGAAGGAATACCTTGGTCCCTGGCTTCCAACATATGATATGTGTGTGATATGTATATGTTTTCCATAAGTCGAATTTTCGATAACTCGAATTTTTTTTTCGCCCCCAACCGATTCGAGTTATCGAGGTTCCACTGTATTTACTAAATAAAAATTACCTAAAATGTTACAAAATAAAAATATGCATTGATAGCTTAAAATTGGCTCAAATATTTTTTTGAAGTTTTACCATATTTAGGAAAACACAATTTAGTTTTTCTATTAAAATTTCAAGTTTCTATGAATATTTTAAACTGAATAACAATAAAAAAATAAAAGTATTATCTTCGGAAATAATCCCGTCATTTCTACTTTTTTTTCTGTTTGTAAAATATAAAAAACAATAAAATTAGTATCGTTCTGGGAATTTTCGCCTTTTTATTATTATTTTTTTTCCGATCTTTCCCAATTAATACTTACGAATATACCTCACCTTACTTTTAAAATCTAAAAAAATAAGCTACACAAATTGTATAAATTGGTCATATTCAAACTCTAATAATTTTAACTTTTAGACATATTATTTTAAAAATCCAAGTTTAGCACACCTTCTGTTAGATATATTCATATTTTCAACAAATGAATTATGATCGAAATCTGTTCACTCTTCGAGGCATGAGAGGTTTTCCTGTGAAGAATGTTTTTGAGCGAATAAACAAGTCGATAGCCTTTTAGGTAATCGGTTATATTTATTGATATCAATAATTTAACATTATTAAATATTAATTAAATGATTTTCTCGTTAAATAGTTCGTAACTCAGGTATTCAGAGTTTTTTTGCCGTTTGAAAAATGTGTGTACTAAATTAGCGTAAACAAAAACAAAACATTAACGACGACGTGGGTAGTGAATTTATTTAATTGTCTCGTGTGGATAGTGGGTGAAAAACCCTGAACAAATAGGTCAAAACACGCGTGTCACAAGTGGCAAATCTATAACCCAATTATAACCGTTATTTTTTATTTGGTTTTGTGTTACGTGAACAAATTGCTATTCAAACCTCACAATATTTTAGGATTTAACTATAATTGTTACATAAAACTGTTGTATCTATAACAGTAACATATCATGTCTGTGATGCAAAACCGGGCAACTTATATGATGTTAACTCAACATTTCTAATTTATTGAAATTAATTCAGTTTTAATCATATATAAAAACAGAACCCAAAAAGATTGTATTTCAGAAATGGTTTTATAAAATTGGAACATTTACAGCTTATTGAATCGGTGAAATACAATTTTTTTTTTTTTTTTATATATTACTATAACCTATAAAGTCCAAGAAAATAGAACGAGAAAACAAAATATTGAAATTCAATCATATAGACAATAACACACGGAATGCTGATTTTGATTGAAATTTTTTTTACCTATATAAATATATATGGTGCACCCTGTTTACAACGTTTTTCCTTTTTTCTTATCTATTATTGTATGTTTCTTAACTATGCGGAATTTTTGCAGTAATATTCGCAATATTATTATCATTTTATAAAATAAAGATTTTGAACAAATAACTTCCGGAAAACCAAAATTGAACTCTGCGTAGTTATAGATAAATTTCTTTTTAACGCATTAGATAAGAGCAAATTTGTGTGTTCCCCATAAAGAACGCATTAAGTAAGTAATAGAAAGTTGGTAACACCTTCATTGGGTTTGTGCGATCTTAGAATAAAATATTATTTATTATAATAGGTAGATAAGAAGTTATATTATTGTGTAGGTATAGGCACGAATATTTACACTTACGCGGTTTCTTCCATGACCGTGGACAGGATAAAATCTGTAGATTTGTCGTTATGTATGATGTGACAGTCATCTGAGCCGGGCGATCCGCCCTCTTCTTCGTCGTCCTGTTATAACACAAAAAACCCATTAAAACGACCCATGCGCAGCGCCATTATTTTGCGTGTTATATAATATTATTATGATACGAGTACAGTATAGAGGGCCAACGAGTCAAGTTTGTTATAATATATGTAATGATATATACGTATATACAGGGTGATTCTATACCCACAAGCCGGGAATTGTCTACAGTTATTATATATACGGAGATCTTGAGTTTTATCATATTGCGGTTTTACTTAGGTTTTCAATTTACCGGTAAAATTTAAGTAAATCAGATTTAGGTTTTTATTAAAAATTGTATTTATCAATATTCAATACACATTTTAATATGAGTATATACCAAATGAACACAAAGAAAGAGCAGTATTGTATAATATAGATGAGTTTTCCTTTATTAATAAAACAATATTATTTATTTATAATATTTGAAAAAACCAAAAAAAAAATAAAAATTATATTCTAAACAATAAAATACTGTTTGCAACTACTCGTATTAGTAATATAGTTTCAATAGTTTGAATTTGTAAAATAAGAAACATATTGCATGCTAAGGTGATTATTGGAAATATTAAACTCAATATCATTTGAATTTTTTTTCACTTTCTATGTTTTAACATAATGAGAGAACGCCAATTTTGGTGAAATTTATTTTATTATACGGTACAGTGAAGACTAAAAAATACATGCAATGCCATTCGGCTTGTAAAATCGTTTAAATTAAAGTCACTCAATTTTAAGTATGGTAGAAAAATTGAACGGGTAAAAATAATACATCGGTAAAATGTACGTTTACCCGTCAAATGAACCGAGCTCAGATCTATTTAAAGAAGATGGAAACATCATACTTAAAATTTGGTATAAAAATCGTTCTTTAAAAAAGAAAACTACACACACAAATTTCTTTATAAATGTAAGACAAAATCTGTATCAACCTGTATATAAGTACCTAATAATATATTACGTGCCGTAGCTAAAATTACGTCCGATCTCGAGGTAATTTTCTAAAATTTGCGGCGATGGAGTTTATTTATGCGGCTTATATACTTATGTAGCGTGGGTACGTATACGTGGACATACAGAAATCTGACGGTAATCTTTGTAATAATGTGAGAAATAAAATATAAAAATAGCTAACGAAAAGACCGTGATCATTATTTTTACGTGAGCATTTGAAAATCTGACCTTATGCACACAGAATAGGTAACCGCATATAAGGGCAATCGCTCGAATTTCAAAATGTTGTTTTGATAGGTATTTTATTGTTGATAATCAAAATCGTATACACTGAAATCGAAATCTGTATAATATTGTCATAAAAAAGGACATACTTCGCACGTAATTGAGCCACTGTTAAATGTGAGAAGTTGGAAAGATTGAGGAGAAATTTAATGTATGTCTAAACGCTATGATTAACCATCGCTAACGAAAAGCGATTCTGATTGCGGTTCGTTTAACAGTCTTGTTTTTTCAACAATATATATGTCAAATTATGTATTATACATTTTCTTTAATATTATTTGATGTTATTGAAACTATTTTCCCGTTTTAATACGTATTTTCATAGTTTTTTCCATTTATTAATAAATATTAATATTAACAGTTGGGAAAATCAAAAAAATGACTTCCTTAATGTACCTCCCCAGCCAGATTTCTTTATATAAGAAATGATATTATCGTAAATCAGTGCAAAATTTCTGATAGATAAGTTGTTCACAGGTAAAAAAAAAAAAAACAACTAATACATTCCTCGTTAATAATTATTATAGTCGGTAATATTATTATGTACTTTTTCTTTTTTTTTTTTAGTTCATTGAAAACAAGCCCGTATAGACTGAATTGACAATATTATAGAATAATGTAGTATGATTTTTTTATTTTTCATCCATTTTATACATAGTATAAAATGCACTTGGAAAAAATTTAAATTAAATAAAAATGAATGTTGAAAACATACTACAAATAGTATAATTCTGAAAAAAAGTTGAACTTTACAAATTAGGTTCGGGTTTGGTTTAGTTTTTTAAACATTTGAAAAAATAATTTCGGTTTAGGTTCCAGGTCAACATCATTAACACAAGATTCCCAGTTCTATAACCGGTATCTCTTGGTTCGGTTACAGTTTTGTTTGAAATTTGATAAAAAATCAATGGATCGTAAAATATGTATTTTCAAGCACGTTTTCCCTAATCGGAAACAAACAAGGGAATCCGAAAAATTACCATTGCGCTATTTAGACAACATTTTTTATTTAACGTTAGACAACAAGATTTCTGGTCAAACATTTTTTACTGTTAGACAAAATATTGATAATCTTATTGAATGTGTTATTGTTAAAAGCATATAAGACGCATTTAAAAAAAAAAAAAAAAACTGCTTGATTACACCTAACTTATCTTATTTACCACGAAATACAATTTGTGATGAATTTCGTGTATTTAAGCATTTTTGCTTGGCCAAAATTATTGTGTCCGCATAAAGCTAAATAAAAATCAAAAAAGCTAGAAATTGTCAAATGTTTATAATTAGCTCTAAATTTGTCAGTATTTCAAAAATTTGTACATACATAAAAAAGGCGTTTGTTAAATTTTTTTGTGAACAATTCATGTTTTAACATACAGTTATTTTTCAACTGAGAATTGTAACAAGATATTATAATAAAAACTTTCTCTTTTATCAAATATTTTTCCATGTTTTTCTCAAAGAAATAAACATTATCATTGTAAAACCGATATACTATTACTTTACTCAGAATTTAAAATATATCACATTAGAAATATCTATCGATACGTGTATTGCTTCGCTATTAATGATAAAAAGAAAAACGTCTTTACTGTTTTAGTTGAATTTAGAAATATGTAGCAAATAGTTTGTCATTATGTAATATATAATAAAACAAATAAAACAATTAAACGAAAAGAACATTAAACAACGGTTGTTATACCACCCCGTTATATCATTTTTACTTGCTTTAAACTTGTGTACACCAAAATATTTAATGTACACACATTTGCAGGAGACCGAGTAATTAAGGCGCGAATAAAAAGTTTCACAATAAAAGTTAGGTACCTTTACAGCGGCTAAAACTGTTTAATTGTTTAAAAAGTCAAGCGTTATACATATTATTATTATTAAGTAAGTATAATATAATATATTTAAAGCGCGATAATATATTTAATTAAAGATCTTTTCGACCGATGTGATGACGACGAGTGCGCTTATAGCATTTTAAAAACTTAACCGAATAACTAAACTTTAACACGTGATCAAAATCTACACACACAAATTATGACGATGACAATGATTATCGGCACGTATTCTTCAACAGTATTTGTGTGTACACATTATACGAGCTGGTTATTTTATCAAGAACTAGTGATTTTGTCTATCTTATTCTATAATTAGGAATATTTTTGAAATTATATCGAATTTTGTTTTTTAATTTCCAACGCACTTTTCATACCAGAATCGAGGGTATAATGTGTTTCTGAAAATGTCGATATGCAAAACACTATAGTATAGGATTTATCATTTTTATCAGTTAAATCGATTTAAATTAGACTGGACGAATATTCATTAGTTATCCTGTAAAAATAGATAAGAAATACTTATTCGAGATATAAGAAGATTTTAGTGCTATCAATTAACCAAAAACAATTATAAAATATAAAGATTGAAAAAAAATATTAAAAAAACAAAAATCAAATTCTTTTAAAATTCTCTCCCATTCTGGATCACATTTATCAGTTATCTCTTCTTTCATGGTTATTGATATTTTTTGTAATTTTTCTTATTTAGCTATTATTGTTTCTATATCATTTACACATTTTAGTATACCGATATTTCAATTATTTGTTTTTTTAAATTATACTTAATTATTTTCTCACAATTTATTCATAAAGCCAAAATATTGTTTCAATTATACCCTTATGTTTCTTGAATCCAAACTGGTCTTCTAGTAACTTTGCTTCAGTATTTCTACCCATTATTCTTTCCAAAATTGTTGTTAACATTTTGTTACATGCGTTAGTAAAATTTGATAAGTTTGATAAGATTAGTAAAATTGTCTTCAAAGACCGTACACATAATATATTATTTTATCACATGATTCGCGGTAAAAAAATATATTTTATAGATTAATACAACGGAGCGCATTATGCATGAAAGAAACTTATACGTGGCGCGTCCCAGACAACATTGGTGATATCTGAACAATATAATTCTTCCGAATCTTGACAAGAGACAACAAATTAATACAATTTCCCTATTGATACATGTGTGCCAAGCTTAAGATTTACTCATAGGGTCTATTTAATAAAAATTGTTTTATATCTCGTGATAATATCAATATATTATTTCTTATTACGAATACCGACGAATGTCGGCGACCGGATTAACTGAATTCACCTATAATATTATATTAAAGTTTATCGTGCATATTTTACTACCTGACTTCCACTTCCGGTGTTAGTGGGCCCTTCGTCGATGATAGAAGAACTTCCGGGCGCTAATGAAGCCGTGGCCAGCAACGTGGTCTCAGCCAACCGTCTCCGAGTCTGTGCGACGTTTTCGATGATTATTCCCGGTTTCATGTCCCTGTTCAGCTGTGGTCTTCTTGCCGCCTTTGCTCTCCTCGCTCTCAGGTTCAGTGCCTGAAATTTATAATTAATATAAAAATAATATTACAAATTGTTTTAATACAGAAAATCACTACGACCTGTGCAATGCCGTTTGTTATGTATATAATATAGAAGAATTTGGGGCAGGGGAGTGGTCATTCAAAAGTAACACTTAGAAAACACGATGTTTAATAGAAAAACAGTAAAAGAAAAACCGTTTTCGATTATCAGCGTCAATTTTTTTTTTTTTTGGTAGGGGGGTATATAACGTACAATTGTCCTAACCGTTATTAGAACAGTTTATAACAGATTGAACATCAAATTTAATAAAACATAAAACATATTGCATACTATATTATCATAGTTGTCATCAAACGATGTTACCTTTTGAATTATATTAAAAAAAAGAAATAATAAAAATATAATAATAATAATAATAATAATAACATAAACACTAAGAAATCAATTCGAAATTTACTTATTTCCTCAATTATACTTGCTTACGAGCGTTACTAGTGAAGAGCGAGCTCACGAGGACGATTTCTCGTAGTTTAATACTTATTGACTATAGTTATGTTTTTCTACATTTATTAATTAAATAAATACGAACAAAAAATTAAATTGTATAAGTTTGATAAAAACTCATACATTGACTGATACAATATCATATATTCATTTCCGTCGTCGTCGGCCTTATCTAATAGCAGTTTTGTCGTTATGAAATACACCAACAACACTTAAGAGATGAGTGCTTTAAAAATTCTATATGGTATATGGTTATTGGTTATCATTTCTTTTATTCTCTTTTTCTTCTTGGTTTTGGCCTTTATGACCACATCACTAAACAAGTACAAGGCCTGCTATTTGGCTCTGTCTTCTGCAGCTTCCCTTCCATCTATTTCCCGGCTTTAATATCTTTCTGTCCTCCTTCCACCTTAACTTTGGCCTCCAAAATGGTCTTTTCCATATAATATGGTATTATTCAACTAAAGATCTTTGCTTACACTAACCATGGCCAGCAATATACTACATATTTAAAATAATTTACGTATGTATACGACATATCACCGTCATAGTATGTCCACACAAAACATATCTGTAAATTATACGTTCGACATTTTTACGTTTGACATAAACAATTTTTTTTGTGAATTAAAATACGCAATTTACCGGGAATCATTTAAAACGTTTTTTTTCTGAAACATAAAAATACATATATGAAGACCTATATATTTTTTTTTTTTTTTTTTACAAAATTATCACATTGATATGGAGGTACACAAATAACAATAAAACAATTATAACGAAAAATGTATATCTGTTTTTGTAACCGAAAATGAAAAATATTAGTTAACGCTGGTCGAAATGGATTCGATAGACAAAATATTTGTTTGGTTAAATAATATCTATACATCCTATGTACTTATATGATGTTTCAGGACTATTTATGATCACATACATTTAACAAAACGAACAGAAATATTGCGGTTAAAAAAATAATGTGTATATAAACGTGGAATTGACAAATCGTAATAATAAAACCGTTTTTAAAACCTATACCAATTATAAAAATATAATAAAACATCAATTTATTTGAATTTTGCTTTATTTTTTCCCGTATTATAAACTGACAATAATATTTTTAAAACATTATAGTTGAATTGTATCACGAATCAAATATTGTAAATTTCTTTTATATTTGACTATACATGAATCGTATATGAGATAAGTTAAAAATTATTCACTCCGAAAGAATTATATAATATTTTTTTTTTAGTGGATCGCCCTTAAAAATATTTTGTAATAACACTGCATATTTAAATAGGCGTTTACTGATATGAGTAACCAGATATAATAGTTTTTTAAATATTTGTATCCGATTGAATACATAATATGATTAAATTATTTCATTTATAGAGAATATTATTTTCTTAAAAATGAATCATAGATATAATTATCGATATAAAATTAAAATATATATGTTTAAAGCGCTAAAACTTAGCGGTTTCTTCTAAATTACAAACAAGGCTTCGAAATCTAAGAGTTCTTAAACCTAAAGACTACTTAAATAACTAACAATGTAGAAGACTGAGTGGGCTGCAACAAAGTTTTTCTTTCTCGAGGGTTCGCCGTTGCGGAGTGGCCAAGTAAGGTTGATAACAAGTTGCGCGCATCGGTTTATTTGGAACATTCGATAAATACTCCTTTATGCTTATTTGATTGATTTTCTCTGCGTATGCGACAACTACTCACAAGTATAGCTGTCGGGTCCTTGTTGATAAAATATAGGAGTGTGTTATGCGTATTAGTGCACCTGATATTATTATTTTTAAATTAAACAACTACAATCTATTTCTATTCACATCAAGATTGTTCCATTTTTTTACGTCAAGTACGTTGTAAAGTTTTTTACAGATAGCCGATAGGAACAATATTCCGATTTTTCTGCGAAAATTCCATATCTTATTGTCGATAATGTTAAGTGCCTCGATAATGTGATTGAGTTTATTTTCGTGGACGCTTAAACTTTGATGGTTTCATTGGTTAGCACATCATCTGATTTTTCATTGACAGCATTCTAATACATAAATGAGGAAACCAAACATTTTCATCAAGTTGAGAAAATCAACAAACGAATTAGTCGAACTAGTAAACTTTTTCGAATGGAGATTTGCATCTGATGTTAGTAGAAACGCTCAGGAAATCACTGATTATTATTTATATTATGATAGAGTTGTAATACATCATGCTACTATAAGTTGAGCAAATCGACAAAGCAACAATAGTAATTTATTGATTTATAATATTTGATATAATGATGAGGTTATAGTATATCGTTTAAAATAATGTAGGTGCCAACACACGTATTATATCGCATTTCGAAGGAAAATGTGTCAAGTCCATAAAATGTACGTTTGCAGTAGTATTGTTATTCAGTGTTCACAGTCGAGTAGTTTGGAATTAAGTACCAGATATCACTGTCACTCGAATTACATTTAATCGTATTCCAATCGGATTTTAACGATAACAATATTGAAGTCTAATACCGTAAACTGCCTCAGGAACTATTATAGTAATATGACTAGTTTGAGTTGCCCAATAAAAAAAAAAAAAAAAGGTAAAAATTGTAATGATCATGTGAAACGTGATAAAACGTTTTAAATTTTAAAAATAGATTATTTTTATTGTAATTGAGTTTCAATATTAATGTTGGAATCATCAAAAATTCGTAACAAATTAACAGTGATAGGTATGTCGTTTATTATGATTGATTATTTTCCTGATAAAAATTTAATGTACAGAAGTATATATATTATAAGTAGATACTATCTATATTTAGACTCGATTTGACGTTAGAATATTTTAAACGTATATATTGTTTTTAATAATTTTCACTTTTATAATATTATAAATAATATTTTCCGTTAACGATTGTTAGAAAATGTATGATCGCGTTTCAAAAAAGCATTCATAATAATATACCAATGCGGTTTAATCAAAATTAACAATATTTTTGAATTCGATTAGCATTTAGGAGCATTGAGCATTACTGCTCATAATCATATTTGTTATTATTATTTTTTCATTAAGTTTTGTTATAGCGGAATATGTTTTTAAAAGAAAAAAAAAACGAAAATACCGTTCAAAATAATATTTTAATATAATAATCTGTTTATATAGGTATAGGCTAAGAAATTGAGAAATTCTGGTACTATCGTAATTTTTGGCTCCAAATTCATGCCTTGCATATATTATATATCTCATATCTCGTAAAATGGACCGATTATGACGATTGTTGTTTGTGTTAGAATAATAAAGATTTATTATACAGCCCTCATTGAATTCTGGTTTTTAATATTCAAAGCTCAACATTCGTATTATATCTTAAAAAAAAAAATAACCTTTTTTTAAACCACTATTTAAAATCAAACAATAAATCAGAGTTTAATGTTTTCAATATAATTTATTGTTGTTTATGAAAATAATCGTAAAATAATCATTATTATTTCAATTATTAAATACAAGACAATGACGAGTTATTTCTATCATCGTCATATCAATACGTAAAAACTTCTATAACCCTCCCTACTAAATGGGTATCGGCAACTTGTAGACGTAGTGTAAACGTTTTATCATTAAAGTAGTTGCTAGAATGTTAAAAAATAGTTTTCAAATTGTACACAAATTGGTGAAATTTTGGAAAATCATATAATAGAGCTTCTTATGAGGATATCACACACAAATCTATCGTCTTCGTCTTAAAAAATCCAAGAAATAACTACTTTGAGTTCAGTAAAACATATGTTTTGGTGTTTTAATGTTATAACGAATTAATCTATTACATACCTAAATAATATGGTAAATATTACGGTTAACATATTATCAGTTTTTTTTTTCGGCGATATTTTAACTATTAAGGGAGACATGAATAGGTGAAATATCACATTTTAAACATGCTTATAAACCATTTGAGTTTAAAATAACAAAAAAAAAAAAAAAAACATTTTGAACGCAGATTCGTTATGTCGTCCGCTAGTAAGAAGAAAATAACGAATGCATGTGTGATAGTAGCTTCTTTAGGCGAAAAGTTTTTTAAGCGGGTACCTATTCTTTTGTAATCTATGGCACATAATAAACAATTATTAAATAGGATATTTAGTTAGAAAAAGAAAAATTAAATGTCGTGGGCACGGAAATCATAAAGTGGATTTTTTTTTTTTTTTTTTATGCAGCCCCGCCGTGCCGGTTGTTCGCGTGCGAGTTTTAGCACGCGATAACGTCAAAAATAACGATAATTAATAGCCGTAGCGGATTTCAGGAAGTCAAGAAATGATAATAATATTGAGCCCGCTGACCTATCGACAGCGTCCATATATATTGTATTATATCTATAGCCGTCCGCTGTCGATCGATCGATCGAACCGTCTTTACAAAACTCGGTTTGATTTCGGGCGAGTGTAATTATTCTTATTTCCCCCTAAAAATGGATTTAACGCATTGCGTTTGGGCCATCGAAATATTATTTAAACCCCCGCGATGATATATTGCGACCAAGCCACTGATGTCGATAAAACAGTCGAACTTGTTAGTTAATAGAAAGTTTTTACTAAAAATATGCACCGTTTCATCCGGCAGGCTATTCAAATTACATTAATTCTTTTATAGCGAACACTCTTGTTTACGCGTACATTAAATTACGAAGCATGGGTACGACACAAAATAAAACACAGTGTAGATTGAAAACAATTTTTGCGGGAGTAGCAAAAAAATAAAGACATTTTTAGAGTTAAATTTTTTATATTATTTCAAATATTTCTACACGCAACTTTATAATAATTAATATTCGAATTTATAAAAAAATATTACAATATTGAACAAATTCATACCTTGAAAAATATAAACCAACTTTCCGAGTTTTCTGGATATGGCCAATATTAGTTGAAGAGAATCGACTTAAAATTAATTTAAACATTAATATTGTTTTATTGTGTAAAACTATTGTTTTATTTTAAACCCGATTAAAACGTCTTTTCCCTATATATACTTGTCTAAAGAATCTTTGAACCACGATATTTTGAATCGATCTGCTCATCTTCGTATCAATCCTAAAAGACAAGCGCGTAAAAAGGGGTTTTGATCGATATTATTTATTGACGAAAAACAGCGGAAATTCTATAGCGACTTAGGAATTGTCGGCCCGATTTCCGGTTACTACTACGTTCGAAGAGAGGTCGCGTAGTTTCCGTGAATTTAACGAGCTGATGCGTGAGCACGTAACGATTTCAGGCGATTTTTGTTTTTTTTTTTTTTCGTTTGTTTTTTTCTCTTTTCTATTGGCTCTCTCTCACGTCATCGTCGTAGTCATGATTTATCGGTCACCGTAAATAATAATAATAATAATAAAAAAAAAAAATAATAATAATAATAAATAAATAAATAATAACAAAAATAAACGCGGATACGGTGGAAGGCAATCGGGAAGTCCGGTCGGTGCGACATATAATGCGGCTACAGCAGAGCAACTGAAAATATAAATCAGATTCAGACGGTTTATAAAAACAGAGGATTTAATCCTTTGGCACTTTCCTCGTCAATTAAATACGGCGACTTCAGTCGAACTATTTTCATCAGTGTATCACCTAATATTTTTGCCGCAGTAATACCGTGTACTTAAAAATGTTCTATGTTGTATAATTGGGCAATTATTTTTTTTCAGATAAAACAGAACGTTTTCAATTGAATGACCTGATTGGAATTTACATTAGATTAATAAGAAATTAAACTTCGGTATTTCGACAGGCGTTGGAATATAGGTACTTGTAATATACATTTGAACGTAAATTTAAAACCTTATCTGTTGAATCCTATATGTGAACTGTGCACGCGCGACCTACAAATAATTTAAATATTTAATAGACACATCTATTTTCAATACTACATTCGACTGGTTCTATTTTTTTCAAGTCACTTCGACCAGATAAGTGGTCAAATTTTCTTGAAAACCTTTGAAAACCGACGGTTAATTTATTAGGAGCTAAATTTGCTTACACGCTTATTTCTATGTAGTTATAACACCCTCTGGGATATAAAAACCGAAAATTTCGCTCCCTAATCCGTGTTATAATGGATTTGCCACTATTTTAGGAGAGCAATTAGGAAGGAGCCATATACAGTAATTTTATTTATAGCTTTACGCGATATTTTTATTGTTAAATATTAATATAAACGAATGCGTACAAAATATTTATTTACGTATTATCTAATAAAAAAAAAAAAAAAAGTACGGGCAATTTCGCCGTGGACGCAGCCACTGTTGTAGGTGAGAAGTTTAGAAGGTAGGGTAAGGAAGAGAATTTAATATATATATGTACATATTGTTTGTTAACAATATTTATGCCACATTAAAGTGTAATGTACGTTTTCATTTAAAATAATGAAAAAACATAAATAAAAACGATGGCCAATGGCAACCTTTTTTTTTTAATCGTTCAATCTTTTTTTAACCTACTCAACCAGGTTTTTCTCCTTATCTCAAATATTAATGAAATTTCAAAAAATTACCTCATTAAAGTTCCATTCAGAGAACATTTTCCTTCGGAAAAGGTACTATACTTGATAACGGAATAACCGCTCTGGTAGAAAAAGGGTTCACATAAAAAAAAAAAAAATAAAAATCATTGTAAAACCGACAAATTCCTCGCTCTATTCATAATCTAAGAAAAAAAAATACCACGACATATAACTACATTATATTGTAATAACATTATATATGAAGATAACTGATGCTTTTTCGGTGCGATGACGGAGTAAATATATATATATAAATAATATCTATATATATATATATATACGCAGTCAGTGTCACGTCAAAGAAGTTACACAAATTCCTTTCGTGATCTTCTGAACCATCACCACCGCCACTGCTTCATCGTATACGACACTCCCCTTTTGTATGTTCCTCCTTCAGCACCCCTCATTTTATAAAGCCGTCCTCGAAAGTCATTAACGCCGAAAACACATTTATTACATTGTATTATTTATATTGCGACGATTATATTGAAAGTTTATTATTATATTATTAAATTATATGCAACTTTTGGCGAGACTGCAGAAAACGATTTATAATCTCGGCGTCGTCGCCTCCACCACGCGCAAGTACGGTACTACAATTTTCGGGGGTTTTTCTTTTTCATTTTTTAAAATCCTATACACTTTATTATATATTATATTATACAATACTTATTTCTGTAAACTTTGCTCGCAACTCTCTCGATTGACGACAACTACATGCGGCGAATGTACATTAAAAAATATTACCTGCAGCAGTGCAGCTATTACCAACTATACGTTTACTACGAATGCAGTCTAAACTTTACCGGGCCCATATCAAAGTTATACAGGTACGTTATTTAAATTTTAAACTAACTGTCCCTGGTAAAACTTTTTTTTTTTTAACAATAATGTGCACCCGTGTTTTCCCTCATTTCCACCCCTATATAAAAGCGCATCCGCCATCTATATACGGTCAGGGTATACGAGTATAGTATGTGTTCCGATAGCATAGGGGTAAAATTGTATTTTTTTATATATTTTTTTTTTAATTTTTGGTAAAAATCAAAAAGTTAAGTGCGAGTTGGATTCTAGTCGAATTCGATGATAATTTAAAGTAAAAAACAAAAATAAATAGATTTTTCTCATATAAAATTGTTTTGTTTATTTCAAATTTGTCTAGATTTCAAAAATTCATAATATCATACATAATACATATTTTGGTAATAGAGATGGAAATCGTCCCCTGTATCCTTCCTGGATCAGCCCTTTATCCATAAACTTATCACTGTTTATTTGTTTATATTGGGTAACAGCACAATGCAAGAACATCATAGGTATAGCGAAACTGACATTAATTTAAAATTAAATTAAAAAATTCTTAACAATTTTAAAATATCATGAAACATAAAAGTAGATACAATTATTGGTAACTTCTTTTTTGCTTTGCTAGTCCGAGAATATTAATTCTACTATATAAACTATCGTTTCAACAGTACTGGGCTGTATCCATATTATTATGATTTGTTTCTGTGAGATCTCTTTCACTGCAAACGATATTGCATTTTAGTAGGTTGCCCGTTGGTTGTAATTTTAACGAAAATAATTAAATATAATGATAATATTTCTGAAGAAACCACGAAGCTTCCATTCTCTAATTTATAAATGTATAAAAGTAAAATCAACAACTGTTAATTTTTCCTTTTAGGAGAATTTTAGATTTTAAAATTTATTTGCCTCGAGGATTTTCCCGTCTCCGATGATGTAGCTGTTTGCCACGAGTAGTCAACTTGAATTGCTTATCAAACCATGGTATGTGAATCATATAAATTACGTCAATGACCAGGCGAATAGGAGGGGAGGGGGGTAATAAAAAGCTACAGGTTAGTTACTGTAGCGCGTGACTAAAAGGCATTTCTCACCGTACACTTTCGGCCGATCTTTTTTCGCCTCGGACCGTTTGGCCGCGTGCACTTTTCGCGGGATGGTATATATATGAGAGAGTTATACGGGGTTCTATCAGTTCTTCGGTGATCAGATAAATTGAATTACAGACCAGAGTCGCCGCCGTCCACGTCCGACACCTGAAGAATTACTCGAAATGAACACGGTGGTAGAATAGGTGAGGTTTTCGCTACAAAACAATTTCTCCAAAAACTTTTATGCCACACCGGCAACCCTTAAACTCGTCTGTTATATACGTGAGTGTATATATAAAATATATGGTAGTAAACGTGTGTGTGTGACTGAAAAGGATGTGGTGGACTGGAAAGACAGGGGAAAAAAAAGATACACCGGCAGGAGCAGCATCGCTACAAATCGAAAAGTTTTCCGTGGTCGTGCCGCAAAAGTTATACTACGGAGCAGGCCCTCCCGCGTGTATTCTGTTTGTAAATCATTCAATTTCGTTTCATTTCGTTTATTTTTTTTCGTCAAGCAGAAGAACAAGAACAACAACGATGACGAAAAAAACAATTTAAAAGTTTGTTTTTCGGGTTAGAAAATTATACACTACAAACTGCAGCCATGTAGTAACGTTGTTTTACACTGTTTATGTATATAAATATATATATTATACTTGTACATAAAACTCCGAGGCTTATTATCCAGAAAGTGGGAAAATGCTGGTCGTATAAAAAGAAGCGCGGATACCGTATACTTGATATTATAATGTCGAGCGGAAAAACCACTGGGGTTTTAAAACATTCGCGGATTACGAGACCGAATTTTCAACGAAATTAATTATTCAATCGACATAACGGGATGTAAACGCGAAGTAAAATGATGTGTAACCGATACCTATATTGTATACCTGTTTTTATATAAATACGATCGTTTATAATTTGGTTAGTTACGTTAAATTTACGTTGGGTAGTATAGTGTTGGTACGGGTGGCTGTAGGAGGACGTAGATGTATAGAGCTACGCGGTCGTACATTTTGACGAGTTAGCCCGCGAGAGAAAAGCTATTACAAAAACAATGTAACGGGATATGTTTTGTTTTGTACTGCCTAATAATGATTGTAATGAAATATTATTATTATAACGAGGTAGAGAGGAGAAAAAATAGATATTTATAAAGTTATTGCTATACGAACAATACATACAATAAAAACCGCCTTTTTAGCGTTTATCTCAAACCTAATATATAAAACCAACATCTTTAAATAGAATCTAAAAAAAAAGAAGCTTTAACTGTGGACGGGCGCGATAATATTGTAGGTGGGGAGTTAGGAAGGTAAAATACAGGTTAGGAGAATTTATTCGAAAATATAGCCGTCCTGTCCAGCCCGACGTCAAAGCCCAAGCCAATAGAATTCTCTCGATTTTTTTTCTGGTTGATCATTTAGAGCAGATATAAAATAAAATCCTTTCCAAAACAAAAATCAATACGATAACTTCGATTTAACGCATACACGCATATTCTCGTATCTGTCACGCCTGTCACTGTTAACTGTTGTTAGACGTTTTTCTGTAGGTGAAAATAAAATTATCTAAGTACGTTGTTAAGCAAAAGACAACTGTTTTTTTAGATTCGGAGCGTAGCGAGGGATTTATTGGTTTTACTATGGTATTTGTTTTTTATTAGTTTTCTTTTGTGTTAGTGAAGAACTTTTCGAACAGAAAACTTGCTTCACTTTAACAAGTGTAGCGCCTTTTCTGAAATGAAATTTTATCTAATTGGTGCAATTGGAGTTTTTTTTTATTATTTTCCACGTGGTCTATATAATAATTTAAAAAAAAAAAACAGGAAAAAAATGTTACGTGAAATTGCGAATATTTACCAAGGTAACCATCTTAACCAAGGTTAAGTCTCATTCGACGTATGATTTAAGGAGTTTATTTTTTTAAATCCGGTTTTGAAATGGACTTGATGGAATCGTTAAAATTTCAGCGTTCGACGATTAAGGTTCGTAACACTGGCACCACCATGTCAAAATTTTGACTTCAATATCGACTGGTAATATGTAAATATTTGTAACCGCGAAAAAAAATTATTACAAAATCCCATTGAAGACAAAAATTTAACATAGTGATGCCAGAGTAACGTGACTCGGTGATTAGGTTTGATTGCCGACAAACTGACGTGTTTTAGCAATGCAGTTTTCGGTGAAGAGTTTCCTGTGTTATTTTTTGTTGTTTGTTACTTGGTTGCGTTTTCACCGAAATATTTTATTTGCTGTGCAATATATTATCTTTAGACAACTATAATCAGTAATTAAAGACAGTACACGTAGTTTTAAATTATTTTTTGACTACTCCGACAATCTGGTTGTGTAAAAGTACACTTAGTTATCAAACGATATTTCAGTAAACCAAATCACCAAACACCCCTAATATTATAGAAGGATTAGATAAAATAGTAAAACCAAGCATAGCTATAACGTTACAAAATAACAATTTCTATTATCCTAATAGCATAGATTATGTATAACTGTGTAGGTAAACGAGATTTTGATACTATCGTTTTGGCAAAACCGCAAAATTTTAAGAAAAAAAAAATACCCATATATATATATATATATGCAATCTAAATATTTAACAGGCACCTAGGTACCTATTACCTACCCATATAATATAATAGTAAGTTTCACGTTTTGTTGTTAAATTGATGATTTTTGGATACAATCCAAATGGGTCGAGGATATCTACTACATGTATTTAGCTGTATAAATATTATTATTGTACACCTGTATATAATATGCGAACGAGTAATACGTATCGCGATGACGACGGACGGTGCAGAGTGCAGTTTATGCGAAAAGTAACACCAGTGGCGGATCCAGAACTTAATTTTGGGCGGTGGTAAGAGGCAAAACCATTATTTACATCAAAAAACCCTGGTGTGAAAATATATGTTTTTTTTTATATCAGTACGGAGATAAATATATTATACTATAGTACTACGATTTTGTCAGGAAGGGTAAGACAGTATAGACCTCATTGCTTCACCGCACTTTCTTTGATCCGCTACTCTAAAATAACACTTTCTGATAGGTTGGCAATTAAATAACACGACGCACAATGGTTTAAAATCAAAAAAAACCGGCGAAAACTAATTGTTCTTAAATTGTATGATATAAAAAATCAAGAAGTATAGGATCATGAGTTTTAAAGGTCCTAGAACCCAAATTTGTTATCAGTTTTATAATGTGCTTTTTATTAGAAGTGAATTCTCCATAACCACTCCCAGGTTACGAAATTGATAGTGGAATATACATTGTTATATTCTAGAACTCAATTGTGATGTAATTTTTAAAATATACCCCTTATTCAGGAGATGTAGGGTTTTGCGAATATTTACACCGTCACAAACACTTTAGTTACCTATACATAAACGTATACAAACTATGATTGAAATCAGCGTAATATAATAAATTATTTGTATAGTTGCAATTGAGTAAAGGGCAGAAAAATCTATACTATATCAAAGTGAAGCTTAAATTGTGAGATGTCATAAAATATGAAAATGGATAAGTAATACAGGGTGTACATATATCTTAATCACTTATTTTCTTTACGTTCGTGATAATAATGACAAAATCGTTATTAGACAGCGAATTTCCTACAAAATTTAAAGCTTTTGACGACAAACATTTACCTTTGATACCGATAAATGGTTAACAACTTTTTACTGAACATAATATTAGAATATTAGAATTTATTTATTAATAATTTATAAACAGAGATAATTTAACGAAAATTTTACATTTTTCGAAAACTTTATTCAGTACACAATTTCACAACTAATAAACTAAAAAGTTTCAACATTTACGTTTAACAAAAAAAAGAAAAATAGACGATTTTTTTCGATTTTGAAACATTATGCAGTGATGAACGTTAACTTTATAATATTTGAACTGTACGCGAATCAATCGATTACGGGTCCCCAATGAGTAAATAACAATAACGATGATATTATATATGATGTCGTTGTGTATTTTTTTTGTTTTTTTTTATATATAAAATGGTAATTATTATTGTTTTAAAATATCACACACGGTATTTACGCGGGGGCGGTCGACCGACAACGGTAACGACGGCGATACACGGAGACGAGGTGTAAATATTAAACATTATATTAATTTGCGTCAGCGTTTTATTATTGTTATTGTTGTTATCAACGTGAGCACATAAGTGTGTGTACCTTTACAAGTTAGTGTTTTAAGAGATATTATATATTTTATCGTTTTTACGTAGGAAAAAAAAAACTTATCGCGTACGTATTATTCCTATACTGTACCATAAATATTTATTGCAATAGCGTACATACTCACGTTTACATTTTACTCGTATTGTATTTATAATAATAATAATACAGTAGGGAGGGGTGTCGGTACGGAGTTTTTCACTTATACAAAACAATTATTATACATGTACGTAAAATAAATATTGAATTAAATATGTACGCGGGTAAAAAGCGTAAAACAAACGTTTATAAATAAAAAAAATAAAACATGCCCGCACACACGGACTGGTGTAATATCTACAACGAAACACAAAACCGTGCGATTTAAACACACGCTCTTTGTTTTTCCCAACAAGCTAAAAATATAATATTGTAACATTTTGTATTTTTTTTAAAAAAAACCCAATAAAACAATGGGAGAGAATGCGAGCAAAAGTAAATATCGCAATGTAAACGATCAAGCCGAGTGCTGCAGTGCTCGAAAAACAAAAGCGTTTATTGGTGTATGGTCGTGGCGTGTTTGGGCGGTGTTATTAAATACTGTAGGTGTAGGTAGGTAGGTTAGGTACTTATTTATTATATTATCGCATCGCAATGTCAGTTGACGGTGTGCAGGATACTGTTTTCCTGTGAAGCCCAGAAATTTTCTATACTCAACAACGCCGCCAACCCTCTTACGAAAAAATCATAAATAAATGTGCTATTTCATATTTTATTACTTCAAACTCGCAGTTCTAAAGGTCTACAGTTTTACATCACCGACTGTCCACAACCCACGTTTCACTTATTAATTTGGACGAGGCACAGACCTCGAAAAATTGTTTTCGACATGTCAATGCTGTTAGTACAAAATAAGAGTGACAGTTCCAACAACCGAGCCGTGAATATGATCCAACGTCAAATTGATACCGCTAGTAATTGTTTCTAAGAGTGAAAGTTATCTTCTCTAAGAAATTCGTCGTTTTTACAATAAAACCAAAAATTAGCTATTCTTCAAAAATATGGTCTAAGAGTTGTTTTCACGCACATAAACGTTGAATTTTAAAAGGAGTTTATAGGATGACTGACCAATCGTTATCAAATTCGTATCCTAAAATCAGATAAAAGAAAGCGTTTTTATTGGTGAAAACGTCTTTAACTTTACTAATTCATCGATGTCCTCCAGGGTTTAGGATAGGATAGTATTGATTTTACAAAAAGTATCTTTTCCCTACTTTTTTGGACACTTTTAGCGGCTGTCTCTAGAAAAAAATAAGTTAAAACTAGGGAATTGCAATTGCTTTATAAGAGGATTAAAGTGATGTAGACTTTTGGTTGAATTTGATTATGAATTTCACTATGTTGTTTAGGAAGGAGGGTAGATTTTAGTTTTGATTACCTATATTAACCCTCTAAATTAAGTCAGGAAATGCAATTTTGTATAACTATCGAGAAAATGTATTTTATGTGGATTCAATTTTCAATTCCCCCCTCCTTTAGACAGTTGTATGCTCAAACTTTATGTTTTCAGAAGAAATGACAGGTATTAAATAATTTAATACGTACATTAAAATTTATTACAATTCTAGCAGTCGTAATTATTTATTAATTGATTATTAACGTAATTATATACTCTATTACGTACACTATACTCTTATTATATTATGTAATATACTCTACTAAGGCTTCACTTGTTACGGTTGTAATATGTAATCATATTTTATTTTTATTATTAAATATTTGATTTGTTTGCACAATTCACAATGCTACGTGAATATAACAGCTTATATCATGGAAAATATTAAAACAATGTCGACTAACATTGTTTGCACACACAAAGGTTCATATTTTCATCTCCTCCAAGTATATGTTATAACAACACCACTTCAACTATTCATACTACTGAAAATATTCATCTATGCGTATATATGAATCTACGAGCAAAAGAACGAATAAAAACTAAAACGATCGTTTTTCCTTTCCTCTCTCACCCTTTAAGACTTCGAGTTTATATTTGAAAAATATCTCTGTCGAATGAAGAAAAAGGTTCACAAAAGTCATATACATATACAGATATATATAACGTAATGTTATATGTATTTTGTTTGCAAATAATATTCTGGAATATTTAAAAAAAACATTTCTATTGCATTGAAATCATGTCGAGTTTAAACGTATACTATTTGTTTTATTTCGAGAAACATAATATTCACTATTCGTTCTGTAGGAATATACAGTTCGTTCGATTTAATATTCATGACTACCTCAATGCAATATTAAATTACGAATATACAAAAATGATGACGTGTGCACGACAATACGACTAACGACAAATGCCGGGGATAGGGAGGGGAACACTGGGGACTTTTTTTGTATTCAGGTTATTTAGGTTGTGTTTGTATATTTTAAAATTGTAAAAATAGTAAATAATTATAAAAATCATTAATGCCCACAACTATTGCATATCAGACTAAAATAATATTATAATACAGACAAATATTTATCATTATTTTATGTTTATCATAATCAGTAAGGCAGAAATGAATAAAAGAACTGCTCAAGAGTGTAGTACTCTTAAAAAATGGAATTTAATTTAAAATAGATAGAATACACAGATTTGTATCGTTTCTACCTAAACGTAATAATAAATCATTGCTAATGAAATACGATTCTGCACTACATTCGGTTAAATATTTTTTTGAATTGCCTTATATTTTACGTTGAAAATGGCAAAAATCAATAATAAGGGGCAAAAATCACCAGGAAATTGTATAGATTTAAATGCGTCTAGAAAAGTATGATGAATTAAATATTCTGTAGAAATGTCAGGTCTATACGATTATTTTTAACTGAATTTAAATAAAAAAAAAAAAAATTGAAAATTATCAAATTGTTACTGCCGTAAACTTTCCCGGTTTTAATTTCCTCCCTCCGAGTTTCCTAACCATTAAAAAAAAGACAGACATATTTTGCGCGTGGGTGCAGTGACTGGTGTAGGTCGGAAGTTGGAGAGGTGAGATACAGAAAGAAATTAAATGTTTATCTGTAAGCAACGATATACCATAGCTAATGAAAAAAACGATTTTAATCTTTGATTAAATGGTTTTTCTCATTATCTCGAATATTAATGGTAATCTCAAAAAATAACTTCTCTAAAGCACCACACAAAGAACATTTTTTTGAAAAAAAAAGACTACACTTGATAATCGGAGTATGCTTTCTGATAGAAAAAAATGTTCACGTAAAAAAAAAAAAAAATAGACACCAATGTAAAACTAATATATTCCTCACTTCGCCCAGAATCTAAAAAAAATAAAATTAAACAAGTATCAAATTATTTTCGTGGTAAAATAATATTCATCTATTTTATGTATTATATACAATTAAATATGTATTATATGAATGCATTGATCGACGAACTAGTAAAAACTAAAGTAAAAAAAAAAAACTCTTGCGAAAATCAACTGGAAAAGTTCATATATTATGTATAGTGTCGGAGTCAGAGTGTTTCAAACTTTTATATTTACCACTTTGAAATAATTCTCGCACCGTAGAGTGACAAAAATAAGTAGGTAGTTACCTAACGTTAAAGTTTGTATTTCGCTTGTTTTGAAAAAAAAAAAAAAAACTCTTAATTTGCCTTTAGCGTACATATTCAACACGCTTTTGAGAGTTACCTATATTATATTATGATGGTAATTTTTTTCCCCTTTTCTTGCTTTTTCGTGAGGACAATTTGTCATTCCAAACATTATTAAATTGGAAACTTTCAGCGCACAGTTCAATCATTTAAAGTCCAAAGTACCTACGCATTTCCGATATTATATTATAAACACGGAGTCGAAACGACAGCGACATTTTCGTTTATATGTGCCCGACAACTATCG
Organism: Cinara cedri; assembly: GCA_902439185.1. Classification (NCBI taxonomy): domain Eukaryota; kingdom Metazoa; phylum Arthropoda; class Insecta; order Hemiptera; family Aphididae; genus Cinara; species Cinara cedri. The sequence continues at coordinate 1,006,567 of CABPRJ010000487.1, read as the reverse complement.
ACTAGCTCATCGTGAACGTTATTATAATAATATTATAATATAATAAAGACAAAAAGTATACATATATATGTACAGGTATAAAGCAGACGAGAAACCCAGAAGAGTCAATAAACCATCTTTGAACTTGATGTGTGCCGATATAATTTATACGATTATAATATGTTGTTTACTATAAAATCGGTAAAGTTACGACGATTGATATCAGTTAATACAATACTTACAGGAATATAAAACAGATTGGTCAAACCCCGAATGGTTAACATAAATTGTAGTCCGGGCTATTACAAACACAGTATGGTTAATCTTAGAAAAGATGACAAAAAAAAAAAAATCGCCTCTTTTAAAAATATTGTTTTAGTAGTCTTACAGTAGGTGTGTTTTAATTTTATTTTCTATCTAAAAACTACTTTTTAAGCTACCAGAATTTTTTTTTACAATCACGAACTTCGATTTGTTTAAATATTGCTATTTTATTGTTATACAGTGTAAAATAACCTTGGAGAATTATCATTTTTATCGAATATACAAATTAGCCTTTTTGTACGAGGTCAAAATTTCAAAATATTTTAGGTATTTTTCAGCTATTTATTTAGTTATTTGAAAATATTGTTAAATTTTTTTTTTTGTATATTAAATTAATTTAAAATTGAAATTTTAATTGTACAGTAAGTTTTTTGTATTTATTATAAAAATTTCAAATTTTTTTCTAAAGCCATCATAAACTTTCGAAATATTAGGCATTAAGGGACCGAATGATATCTCAAAACTTATCAATAGTCCCCCAAAAATGTTCGAGTACTGTGATAGAAAGTGATAAAAAGTATTCTGAATGTTTTTATCATGCCCGAAAATAATCTTTTACCATACAATTAAATTGGGCCTAGCTTTAGTTTCTCCCGTGTAGAGATTTAATAACAATGAACATAATAGTATTTATATTCTGATATTCTATTTTATTAATTAAAAAAATTAATTCAAGGTTTCTGTTTTTATTTATTGAAAACTTCATATGTATTGACCTCAACTTCACCGTGACAAGACAAAAAATGCTAACCTATTTAGTCTAGTCTATAATTACACACAATATTTACAAGTAGTTTAAAATAATATATTTTTTTTGGAAATCTTATTTTGATTTTGTTGTTATTATTGTGTAATGATACTCACCAAATAATAAAGTGACAATATCGATGTATAATATTATACAAATATTTAACCGTTAAAAATATACAAGTATATCACATAACAGATTACAGAATGTGTGATATGTTGTGGATGTGTTAATACGTAAAGAAAAGACAAGGGAGGAGATCTATCCCACATAACACCCGCCGCATGAATACGCCACCGTGTGTGTGTTATTGGGCTCAGAGTTAACTGTAAGTGTTGTGATAACTACGACGAAATTTCGAGTATTACGACAACGTGCAACGTAGCCGTGTGAATTCGATAACCCCGAGTAAATTTGATAATGAATCGTGAATAATATACCTATTTATTGAATATAATGGAATTTATATATATATATGCATTTTTTTTTTTAAGTGGAATTCATAACGAGTAAGCAGCGTGGTAAAAAAATGATTCTAATTGATAGGTTCAAATTTTATTTTTTGTACGAATCGGACCAAACAAATATTCCCTGGGTAACTAAATGGATTTCTAACGATAATTTAGGTACATAGGTATAGAAGTAGACTTAATGGAAACGAAAGTCGAATTTTTTTTTCATATCGGCGGAAACGACTGTTCGTGAAAACAATAATCAAGCTTTTTGGCGGATAGCCGGAAACGGCTAACGTCCATCTGTCTGGGCGCGCACCACTTCACTTTATACAGTGATCATCGATCCACCTACTCGTATTTTATCCCCGCCACTGTATAACTGACCGGGAAACGGGATAAAATTTCACGGTTACACCGGGCCGTCCCAGATAATAATAATAATTTAATATAACATAATATCGTATTTTGATACGCGTATAATATTATCACAATTATAATACCGTCGTCGTCGTTGTCGATAAATACGTATATATATATCGTATATAGGTATTATAAATGCGTTTATAATTAATAGACACTGCGGTCCGCCGACGCCGCCGCCGCCATCAAGACGCAGGGTTATATTATTCAAAAGCTTCGGTCCGCAGTTTTGCATAACGGTGTCTAATTTGCATGCCGATCGTCAAGACTTAAATATCGGTGCCGACCACCGACGCACCGACTGTGCGGTACCCTCGGCTCGTTTTACGCCGTTTGTTCGGTGGGCCGGGGCGTCAATAATAATAATAATAATAATGATAATAATTTTTGTGTGAACCGACACTGCGGGCGTTTGTCGAGAAAGCCCGGTGTCGGTTGAAGATGGATCCGCCATCGTCGGATTAAAGGTTCCCACGCACCGCAACGGTAGCGGCGGCGGTAGCGGTAACCACCGGCCATGGGCGTGCGCGGGGTTTATACACGAGTTGTGCCATAAAGCTACGCGTGGGGCGCTGTCTTTACAACAGTGCTTATATCCTCGTTTATTCGGGGAGAAAAAAGAATAAAATAAGGCGATACTATACTTTGAAATGTCGATTTGTTGAGAATTTCAATACCGCGCGATTCTCGAACGTGGCATTACCCGTATAATAGTTATAATTATGATAATCTAATATCAATGAAAAGATTACCGTTGAAAAAAAAAAAAAATGAACAGATACATGATTTTAATATCGCCTTGGAAAAATTCATAATATCACAATCGCGGCGATTTATCTCGAACCGAAAACTGTGATATCACGGTTTGTGGTTACCGGGAGGTTTGGTTTATTGGTTAACGGTTACTCAAATTCTTTTCCCGTACTCGTACGTTACGTCAACTTTTACTGTTTCGCGATCGGTGAATGACCGTTGATGTTTAAGAAATTTCAAATCCTCTTACTTATAGTGCAGTTTTTTAAAAGGAAATCTGAGAGTGGAGGTTCCTTAGAGAGGTAATTTTTTTGATTTTCAACAGTTTTCCCAATAAATAGGAAAAATCGGGAAAAACGTAGGGAAAACGGGAAAAAAGGTATAATATTGAACAAATATTATTAAAGAATACATATAACGCATGTGTCAACCAAACTCAGAATCGTTTTTTCGTTAGCAATGGTTAATCGTTGGTTACGAAAATATGTATTAAATTTCATCCAACAGTGGATGAACATCTTCTTAATTATCCTGGCACAACTTGTTTTTTTACTTTTTTATTTTATCAACATATTTCACATAGATAATATTATAACAGCAATACTTTTGAAAATGATTACTTTCAAATTGTCTTCACTGAATTTTGATTCCGAATGTAGCGAGGGAGCTATTGGTTTTACAATGTTATTATTTCTTCTTGAGTGTTCTAATCTGTGAACAAGGTTTTTTCATGTAAACTTGTTCCGATTTTAGGTGTAGCAACTTTTCTGAATGTACAAATTATCTAGATGGTACTTTAAACAGACATTTTTTAAATAAAAGCATTTAAGTGTGAAAATAAAAAATTTCACGTTTTCTTTATTTTATAAAAACACGGGCCACGTATTGTATCAGAGAAAAATGATTTAATCGAAAAATCCCAAGATACCTTTATTTTTTTGCCTTTTTGATTTACTTTCTTACGGTATCATCGCCAAAACTTTAAAACCACTTTTGAGTTTTTAAGGAATTTTAATTTTTAGGAGATTTTTCTGTAATTCGTCTATAAATACTCGTAGAGACTTGAAACTTAGTAATAATAATTGTATTGGAATTACCTAGACGCGGTAAAATTTACAAAATCGTCAGGCGACTTTTTTACCTTTTTTTAATAAGCATTTTGAAATCAAATTTAAATGAAAATCACAAAAAAAAAAAAAAATTATGGCACTTCAAATGATGTTACCGAACTGCGCTCGGTATCGTCCTTCGTCAATCAATGGTTTATCGTTGCTCACAGATAAAGATGAAACAACCTTATGTATCCTACCTTTCCAACATCTTACCTACAACAGTGGCCGCTTTCATCCCCAGTATCAGTTCTTTTTTTTTTTGTTGTTATTTTGTTTCAGTTCTCTTTGAATATTAAAATTGTATTCATATGTACGGTTTTCGACGACTACGATTCGTGATCGGACGTGATAAATAATTATTTTTATTTTACGAAATACCCTTAATTTCGCTTTCGCTTTTAAGTATATCCGAGCAACTACCTAATAAACTTAGCGTGGGTAGCGGTATAAAATACGGGTAGCCGGACGGTGTTTTTTTTTTTCAGAGATATTTTGAAAACTCACTATTTCCGAGCGGTATAATAATAATAATAATTATAACCGGCATTACATACGACTCCGGTGCGACTCCCCTTCTCTCGCACACATCGCCACAGCATACGGAAAGTTCGCGCGAATCGCGTCTCGGCACAAAGGTACCACATAGGTAGGTATTAAATAAAGAGGTCGAGCGCATGTACGACCTAATAAGGCCTTTACTCCGTATATTCATACACACACACACACACCGAGCATGCTATACATAATACACCCTACGTAATATATACATGAGCCGAGTAAGTACAGGCAAATACGTTGAACGCACCGGCCATACGCAAATATATATATATATATACAGAGAATATGTAATATACTGTTATAAAGACAATATTATTGTGCCGAGTGTTAATGCGCATAGATACAGAGGAACCCGTTTGCGGCTGCGGCGCGTATCCGAAAAGGTCGTCGGGCACTCGGTGACCGTGAACGGCGGTCAACGTGCATAAATTATTATTATCAAGGACCGGATATTTGCACGTGGTAGACGTTAACTATGACAATAATATGCTTTCCGAGTACTTATAATAGGTGTTTTGATTCGTGTGACCGATAGGCAGTTAACTACTTCGCGTAAAATGAAAAACACCGGGAAACTTTTGTTGCGTATTATACTCGTAAAATAAAAATAAAAATATTTCCATTTAAAGCCGTTTAGTTGATTTACGTTTAATGCAAATAATAATGCAATTTTTACCATACACGCGTACACCGTCGGTTAAAATTTATATCAAAAACGGGCTCGTAACGTGTGTCTTAGGACCTCAGTTTTGTAAAAAAAAAAAAAAAAAAAAACCCACTCCAATCCAAGTCCATTTGGCTGAAATATCTTGTGTTGCTATTTGAGCGAAACGTATCACTACTACGGGGTATAAGACCTTAGGTATACAATTAGTTTTTACTGAGCTCAGTGCCACTGCGGGCTTATAAAACCATTCGTCTAGATTCTTGCCGTGAGAACCGTACACAATTTAGACTCTTCCTGTCCAGTAGCAGTGCTGTGCGAAACCCGTCATTCTAATATATTTAATAGACTGATAGAGCTGTATAAGGCAAAAAATTAAACTAACATTTTTTTTTTTTGTAAAGCGAGTCCTTCATAAATATGTAATTATTTAATTTTCTTGATTATTGTACAATATTGTTTTAGGTATTATTCTATATACGTATTTAGTAATAAAATTGTTCTACAGTAAACCATTATTTATTTTGACGCGGCTTTCACGCATACAATTTTCTGTGAAGTTGGTATACATCTGTATCGCTATAATTATTGTTATATATTTTCTAACATAAAAACATTATTTTGATGGCTTAAGATAAGTTCGTTCGATAGTAAATGAGTCAAAAAATTATTTTTATAAATAAAAATCAATTGCTGCACATATGCGAGATCATCACGACCGATATAGTTGGTTTTTTGGAGGTCCTTAATTATTATCAGGAAAAGATAATTTTTGAAAAATCCACCAGAAAAGTCGAAAGTTTAGATGGTATTATTGTATGAAAATATTAATAAAATAAATGTTACGTTCAGTTCTGCTCTCACATGTTTCCATAACAACAACGATTTGTTTAAATATATATATATATATATATATATACATTTTTTTTTTAAATTTAAAACAACATCTTGTTAACATTTAGAATCGTACAGTATACATATAATTATGGTTTATGTACCTCTTATAAGCAAAGCTCGAATTGGGAGGTAGAGAGTTATTATGGTAATTTAGTTAAATTTACCAATATTTTTTACATCTCATATGATATGTAAACAAATATAACAAGAACAAAGCTAAAAAATAAAAGAACATTATTGTGTCTAATTATATACATATAACATACAGTTTACAAATATTTTATAGATCACATAATAATGTTTGACTTATATAACAATTAACATTAATTTTAGTATTAGTTCTTATGTATTTTTTTTACATTTAAATTAAAGGTACCTTTAATAATTAAGGTCCTAAATAATTAATGGATTTTGGCCTATATTTTATTTTTATTTTTTTAGATGATTGACTTTTAAGTCATATGCTATGATTTTACGATTGTTAAATTTCTCACTAAGTAAAGAAAACTACTTTAATGAAAAATAAATAGCAAATATTTTATATAGTAGACTTACAGGTAAACCATTCAATTCTAAATAATTGTCTTTTTTGTATAAAATATAATATACATATTAGTATTTTGCGAAAAAGGACTGAAATGAAAGTAATACTTTTAAAATGTGTTATTAGTGGTGATAATATTGTTAGTGCATTCAAACCCGTAATATTCATTATATTTGATGTGTCGCAATGTCGAGGTAATTTAGTGTGTGCCAGTTCGTCGTTTATTTCTTTGGGAAAAACCAATGAGACGTAGAACTGTCTGTCTGCATACGCGTAATGCAAGCCAACTACATGATCATTGAGTTAATGAGTCTGGCGATGCATGTACACAGAGTTTAGAGGTAGTTCGAATACGAATTTCTTAGGTTGATCCATCATAACTCCGGAACATCGGACACAGTCGATTTCAATTCATTCAATCAAAGCTTACGCATGAATGTATGCGGACGAAGAAAAACTATAGGCCTGAACACCATTCAATGGCCCAGACATAGTAGGAATTCAGAAAAGAAGAAAGATGGGCTCGGGGTGGATACGAGGGCCAAACATTACGAGAAACCATAATATAAAAACCAAATAAAAATACCGATAGGACAGCGGTAGATTTATCTAGTCAAGAAAGATCACAATCTACTGGGAATAAGAGATGGAAAACAATTGAATAAAGATAGGTAAGCATAGAGAGGTTTGGCGATGGGTCTAGAAGGCCAGGAATAAACCAAAAAAAAAAAAAAAAAATATACGTACATATTTTGGTAGAATGTTTGGCATATATTTTATGTCCTAGGAGTAACGTATTTATGAAAATAGATTACGGAGGTTTGTCTCCCCCCTTTTATATTTTCTTAGTATCTCTTATTACTATTACTGCTTATTTTAGATTTTTAAATTACGTTTAGAACCCTAATACTATATGTTCGTTGTGTCCGTCTGTTCATGTGCAATATTACTAGTAACTATGTCTACCTAATACAAAATTAATATTGTTGATTTGGTTGACAGGGAGGAATATTATTATTATTTATTTAGAAATAATTTCATAAAATTGTTCTTGTATGGTATATGGTTATTGTTTATTATATACTATTATAATTGTTAGTTTTTATATGAATGCATAATATTTAAAATTATAAGTACTAAAATAATGTATGTATTTAAAAAATTTAAAAAATTCCTCGTCAACTACAAACTACAGAACTTTATAATATGATATCTTATTAATTTAAGTTCCTATACACCTAATAAACTATATTTCCAAGTTCTTTAAAAATTGAAAGCATATTATGAAATTATAGTTAACTGTTTAAAACACGTCCAGTAACATTGAAGTTCGTACGATCGCAAAGTGAACTTGTTTAAATTTAAATCGCTTTAATTTTTATTTAGAGAAATCAACAATTAAACTTATTGATAGTTATAGATAATATAACAAAAAAACTTTAACGCATACTTTTTATTATTTAAAATTAAACCGATTTCAATGATTATAATAAGAAAGGATAGGTTAGATTAGTTTTTAGTTGTTTTATTTCATTGATAATAATTATGAATTTGAATAGGATATTAAATTAAACTATAACTACCTATAAACAAATTAATAAATTTAAAAGTTATCTTTTCATTTAGCTCGGGTATATGTTATACAGTATGAAATAAATATCTCTACCCGTATTGAAATTGTAAATAAGCAATCGTATATTAGGTTTTACAGACATATTATTTTTATTATTATAATGTCGAAATAATTTTTATGTTTATAAACCAACATGTATAAAAAATATGTAATTATTTAATTAAATATTTTTTATACATGATGATACCTGACAATATTTCCACAGCAACGATTTATCAAAGCATAAAAAGGTCACCCTACTATAGTTCTATTATTAATATATATATATACATATATTTAAAAATTTGCACCTACATATTTATGTTATTCTGCACTACTTTTATGGTCACCTTTCATCTTTTATTCTACGGCTGGGTCAATGTTATTTAAGTATTTCTAACATTACAAAATAATATACAATTTTATGTGTGTGTACTGTGTATACTGTACTATACTTAGAGGTGAATTTTATAAATTTTCATCGGGTCACCTTTAAATTTTGTTCCAAGCTATCGAAGTGTAATTCCTTAAATTAGAAAATAATTTTTACGATTTTTAAAACCAAATTTCATTTAGATGGGACAAGTTTAGGTAGGCCAACCTGTTTACCCTATCGATCCCCCCAAACTAGAGCCAAAAATTAGTACATAATAATAAGCAAATAATAGCAATTACATTTGCACAATGATACCGACCAATGATAAATCGACTGTGATTTCATTACAAAAAATTCCAGTTATTGATATATAATTATTTTTTTCGGTTTTTAAATCATCACTGATCAAAAAACCATCTGAATATAATAAGTAACAAATAAGGATTAATACTTGATTATGAAAAAAATAATAGATTAAGTTTTGATAAAGTTTTTAGCTATGAAACGTAAAAACTAACATAATGTTTATAAATCATTACCAGAATAATCCTTGTAAAATTATATTTGTCGAACTTTTCGCATTTCACAGTTCATTACTTTGTCAATATTGGTTTTCTTCTTATCAACTATAGGACTTTTTTTTATCCCTTATATTCTAATGATATACCTAATTTTCTGCCACTTTGTGTACAACTTTAATTTAAACCATTAAAAAAAAATAAATACACACAAATTGCCTTATTCAACTATAATCGTAGTTCCCTAAATTGACATTTTTTTTCCAAGAAATAAGATTCGATGGTGTTACATCTGTGTAAATAAAAATAAACATATTACATGTATCATGACAAATCTTTGAAAATGAAAAAAAAACCATTATGAGTACTTTAGTAGTAAGTTTTCAGTTATTGCCTTGATAGAGGAGATCAACAAAAATCAAGGCTGGGCATGGTAATGATATTTTTTAATTTGATTAAGTTAAGTTAAATAATTATTTTTTCACAAACTTGAAACTTTCAAGTTTTAAGTAACGTTAAAATTTAAAAAAAAACATTTATTAAGTGTTCAAAATTAAAGTACCAAATGAAAGTGAATTCAAATATGAAATATTACCTATATATTAGATATATTTTAAACGTACGGAGTTGTAGCAATTATAGAACTCAGAATTCAGACCCAAGGATCACTTAAATTTAAATTTGAATATACGCGTTTTTACTGTATTGTTTAATATTAATGATTTATTCATTATAAAATAAATAACTTTATCAAAGATATACAAAAACTACCTATTCGTTAGAAACTTTTATACAAAATTTCTAAACAGATTTTAATAGATAAATAGTACCCAAGACATACCTAAGTAAGTATTATGACTATAATCAATGGCTATTTATGTTTTTATTATTATGATAAATTTAGTCTTATCTGTAAAAATAAAAATTAAATTCTTCATAAACACTAAATATATATTATTTTATTATAATTATAGTTAATATTATTAATTGTTTACATAATGTTTGATGATTTTCCATATTCTAGTTTTATTTAAATCTACGAACCTAGCGGACAACGGTAAAACAAAATATTTTCTGGAAAGTATGAACACTTTAAATTGACTTAACTTGGAATAATACAAAACATTTGGGACGATTTTAAGTTAATATAAAGACAAATGAGTTAAGTTTAAGTTAATTTAATTCAATTAGAAAATAATTAAGTTAAGTTAAAAGGTTTAAATTAACCTAACTTTTAACTTAGTTATTCAAAAACTTAATAGACTTAATGCCTAGCCCCAACAAAAATTATAAAAAAAAATCAAAAGAACTTGAGCCTAAACTATTAAATGTGTCTATATATTATTTTAAATGAAATAACTATCCACTTATACGCCATTTTTTATATATAGACTAATACCAAAAAAATATTATGCAATTAAAATATAAACTGGATGCATATTTGTTTAAAAAAATAAAGCACAATTTTTTGGATTAAATACACTTACGAACCATAAATTGATGAGACGTATTTGAACCAGATATTCTAAGTGTGGAGAGCAAGTATGTTCCCAGTACCCCCTATGAGTTAATAACTCATTAAGGGATTGTACACTAAAAAAAACACTAATAAATACCCTGGGTTAGGACCTCAAACTCAAAATGGAGCATTCTAAGGACCTCTACTTTACATAGAGAATCCGTTTCGATGACGTTTTGGTATGCTTGGCGAATCTCATTGAAACTACAACGACGGTACGGATTGGCTAACGACCAGCTACGAAGGGATGTAATGTTGTTTTCTATATACTGTTGTTATTATGATTGTGTGTTTTCGCCCTTTATAAAGTTTGCGGTGAATATGTTTTTCATGAACTCCGCCCCGCGAATTTCATTTTGGAAAACGTACAAACAATACTAATTTAATTTAGTAGGTAGGTAGGTAGATAGTACCTTCTAGTCGATTGTCGAATAATTAATGTCGTACTACGCTACACAGATTTCTGCTAGACGACGGAATACACGAAGAGCCGATGGGACACGTGTTGACACAAGATAATGGCCAGACAAATAATAATCGTTTTCGATAATTAAACTAAACTACGTATACCTACGTACGTAATATACTGGTCGGTCATTATTTATCCTCTATGTCGTTTTAAACGTACAAATCATGAAATCACTTAAGTTGAATTATAGGAGTCAAGCTCTAATCAGGAGATATTTAAAGGCGCCAGGGCTTGATTATTCAATGACGCCCTCAATAAAAAAAAAATAAAAAAAAAGTGTTATAACTTGATACGTTTTGACAAAAGAAAAACAATAAGTATTAGAGACCTCAATTCAAAAGCCACGTGTATTGTGTATGTGTACACACATACATATATATTTTTATAACGACAAGTATTTTTGGCATTTTTCACTATGAATTATCATCGGTTAATGAAAAAAAAAATTTATTAGTTTTTAACTAAAAAATAAAGAAATATCAAAACATATTGTAATATTTAGTTAAAATAATTAAATGGATAGAATAAAAAAAAAAGCCTAATAGTGATAATGGGTGCAATATTGTTTTACGCGGGACATTAGGAAGGTAGTATACATACTCATAAAGTTTTTATTTTATTTTTGTCAGCAACGATAACCCATTGCTAATAAAATACGATTGTGACCGAATTCCGTTTATACATGAAAAGTAAAACAAAAATTTTCTGTCCGAATTTTAAGTCACTAAGAATATTTTTAATTGAATTGCAAAAAAAAAAAATAAAAATAAAAAAATGTAAATAATGAAACCATTATTTCCATAAACTTCCCCGTATGAGATCCTTTATTACGCTTAGAATATGAAATATACAATGGAACGAAATTTGGGGCGATGAAATTGACTTCACCAAACAGTGGCGTAGTTATGAAAGGGATGATCAGGATATGTTCTTCATAGACTTTATTTTAAAATTGTGAATCTTATTGTATAACTAGTTGGAACCAGTTGTCTTTTTTTTTTTTTAAGAGAAACGTGTTTATTTTAATCATTGCTTAATTCTCGAGTTATAATTTTCATTTTAGATTCTAAGTTGAGCGAAAAATGTATTAGTTTTACAAAGATGTTTATTTTATGTATAATTTTTTTTTTTATGGCAACACTTTTTCTACCAGGAAGCTTACTCCGATTATCAAGTATAGCACCTTTACTGAGAGAAATATTATTCTCTGGGTGGTACTTTAGAAATTTAATTTTTTGAAATTCTTATTAATATTCGAGAAAATGAGGAAAACCGAGATACATAGGTTAAAAAAGATTCAAATATTAAATAAAAGGTTGTCAATATCAACTGTTTTTATTAAATTTTTGTTATTATTAAGTTTTTATTATTTTATTAATCTTTTTCAAACAATCACTGTTGTTATGAAAATGTACATTGTTGTAATCATGTTACCATAATATGACATATATACTGTTGATAAAACATCACTATCGACTGAACTCCGCTTAGAATCGTTTTTTCATTGGCAATGGTTTATCGTTGTTTAGAGATGTAAATTAAATTCCCGTATGTATCCTCTACCTTTACAACTTCCCATCTACAACAGTGGCTGCACCCACTTGCAAAGTATGTCTTTCCTTTTTCTTTTTATTGTTATTATTATTTATGTTTATTAAAATAGTAAGATTAATCATCAATATTCACTGATATTAAAATAATAAGAATCACCGCTAATATTTATTTTTATTATTATGCAATGATAGTTTATTTTCTTATAGTTTCCTTGGCCAAACTTTCTACCAAACTCCCGGGTATCTAAGTACTTTGTAAAAAAATTTACTTACAACATATGATTTGAAAAATTAAATGAATAATTAAATCATTTGGATATTTTTTTCTACAATTATTCACTAGAGGTAAAATATTCGCATATTTTGAGGTTTAGTATGGTAAAATTAAAACATTTTTATTAATCAAAGATGTATTTTCCATGTAAAAAAAAAAAATTTATAAAACTAATAGCTTTTTCGCTGAATTTGAATCTTAATTGTACAACTGTAGAGAGGATGTAAGAGGCGCCAACATGAAGTTTGTTTTACAAATTATCCACCCCCCGCCTTTTTCTCACAGAATTAATTAAAAAATAAGACACTTTTACCTAACATCTCTTAATCTGGGATTGACAAAATGATATACTAATAGTAGTCAGGTGGTTTAGTTCAGGCTTTTTCAATTCTAGTATAACAAGTCAACGAGTATATTGCATATTTCGATAGTGTGTCGAGAGGTTACATAATTCCATCACAAAGCATAGTTAGTTTTTAATAGATAAAAATATAGGACCTACTTCAACTATATACACAATAACAAACAACATGATTCACATTTCAAGTTAAATATCAACAAGCAAACCGATGTTTATTGTAAAGATTAAAATTCCTAGATCAATCCGTAGTAAATATTATGATTTAGTGGTTTTTGATTTTAGCCTTTTTGATCTTGTTACCTACAACGTGGTTTCACATAACAGATAGCGAGTTTATTTTTCCGATTCGAGTTCCAATGTCAGTAAAAATTAAAATGAATATGCAGACGAAATATTATTATTGATGTTGCTATTAAATGTCATTATCCATGATTTGAATTTATTTCTAAAATCCTATATTATCAGTTTTCGTAAGAACTGTATCCACTACTCAGCTCTTTTGTTGTTCAAAACGGTTATAGACGTCATAGTTGTATTTTTTATGGTAATAATTGTACTATTAATTGCACACAAATGTATAGTTTGAATATTGTAGGTAATCATTTTTGTTTTATTATATTTTGTCGTTATTGTAGGTGAGGTTAGGTTAATCTACGTAAGATTTAAATTCGTTTAATATCAAAAGTGAATGTATAGATTATTTCTGGGAGGAGGTTCTGACTATCATTTATATAGATTTTTAGTGGTGGATTTTGAATTAGATTGAACTTAACTTTAATTTTGAAATTGGGAGAGTATTACCCCTCCATTTACCATTACTTTGGTTCGTATAATATATAAAACTTCGTAAAATTAATTGAAATTATATTTGTATAGCAACTTTTAATTATTATTAATATCCAAGTAATGCGATCGTTTTTAGTTATTATAATGATTTCGTGGGCGGTTTTATTTTTTAAAAGAATTCCATGATTTTGTTTAGGAGTTTTAGCGGTTTTTTTTTAATGTTTTATAGAGCTTCGATAAATTTGAACTTCAAAAATAATTATAATAAATAAACGATGTTGTCAAATTAAATTAAAGTGAACATCAAATTCCGGATAAAACGATGACTCGCGGTCGTGGAAACTGCAAAACTGATGGAGAATCACAGTACGGGAATTCGATAGCTACTTCTTTTTTTCTCGCGTTCTTCTATCGAATACGATATCGGAGTGAATTGGACTGTGTTTTTTTTTTTATATATATATATATATATACATACACGCCATACCATCGTTTCGCATTATGCATTCATGAGCTTTTATACAACCCAATCTCGTCTGCCACCGTTTCTTATCGACACCACAACCGCCGACGCCGCCGTCGCCACCGCTCACGTCTACTCTTGTTAATATATCGTGGTGTATACGTCAACAAATGTTGCGTGTACACCGATTAGTAATGATATATACATCTTAGGAAACTTTTTGCAAAAAATAAAAAAATAAAAATACTCTTTGTAAAAAGCTGCACCAGTGAGACCGTTGCTACCACGTGCAGTGATAATGCCGAGTAACGCAATGATTTTAAACCCTCGGATAATGTCGATGTCATTTCGCTCTAAAATTCGAATTCATACTCGTTCACTTGTTTGCGTACTAATTTTATTTCTCTTCCGCAGCAATAACTTTGAAAAAGTTCCACACATTGCTGATGGGTTTACCACTGTTTCGAGAGAAAAGTTGGAAGGGAAAATATATTTATTTATAGATAGAGAGAGAGATTAATTACATTTATATTGTATGCAACGATAAACCATTGTCCATTACTAAAGAAAGGCGATTCTGAGCAGGGTATTATCAGTCGTATTTCTTTTTCTTCTTTGTACATGTTGTCAATCATTGACGGAAATTGTGGTGGGCTTGGGATGTCTAGGCCTGCTCGAAAGTCTAAACAGAAAAATTCGCTCTCTCCTCAAATTATCAATTCATAATTAATACTCAAGTGGCGAAGCCAAGTAATTATAACTAAAACATGAAAATAAAAAGGAACAACATAATTATTATAATGCTGTGTTATCCTATTCATTAAAATAAATACAAGGTCAAAAAAGACTGATTTAATAATCGGAGCAAGATTTCTGGTAAAAAGCGTGTTTTAAAAAAAAAATAAAAAAATACTCCATAGAAGAAGCAATATACAGTTTTCGCTATACTCAAAATATATACATTGATAATACTACTGTCGGGCTCAAAATATATAAATGTCGCTGCTGATAAATCGACAGTTAATAGTTTGCGAACTAAAACGCGCGGTGCTTTCGACGTAAAAGGGTTAAAACAATTTATTTAATACGCGCTTTGAGTAAAATATTATTATTTCAATCACTATAGATAATATCATATTATTATTTTATTGCAAATGACGACAGCGGCGGTAGACTAATTGAAATGTTGAGATAGCTACAGTGATAGTTGCAAAAACCCCATGTAGTTTAAAGTTTAGTTAAAAACTTTGATGATAAAATAGTGTTTTACAATACATATTATATTCATTACTAAAACAATAATTTCATTTCAGTATTATACGCACGGCGTGTACTTATAGTTAGTACGATTTTACGAGAAATTCGATTATTAATTTTTATTCGTTTGGCATTGTTCGAATTTACGAGGCCGGAACTAACGGGTTGCAGGTATACAGGGTGATTAATATAACTTTGATTCTCGTTATCTCGGAAAGTATTAACGTTTTTCGGAATTTGTGTTTTAGATCATTTAAAAAACAATAATAGCTCTAAAATATTTTTATTTTTATTCTTTTTTAATAAATAAAAATATTTACAATCTGTGTTAGAATAGCACAATAGGAAAATATAATAATTGATTTACATAATAACTATGAATAATATGAGGAGTAGAGGCCAGCCAGTGATGGAACCCAACATAATAATGTTATTTTAGGTTAGCGAGTCTCTGCAATATTTTCTCTTGAGTTGATGGGTGGAATTTAAGTGCTAAGTAATGGATGAGATTTGCGACATTCATGGATTTGTATAAGAAGGTAGTTTGGAATAGAAAGATTTGTAGTGTTTGGTAGCTAACTGTTCGACTGATTCGATTTTTAGCTCAGAGTGTAGTGTGGAGTTCGATACAAACCAAGGTGTGGATGTTATCATACAGAGGGTAATTGCTGGAATGCTTGTATATTTCGAATTTTGGGACGGCTTACCCTATCCTCAAATTTGGATCGCATATGCCCAGATCAGTTGTAAAAGAGATTTATACATAAAACGTTTGGTGTGGACTGGAAGTTTAGATTTTAAAACTAGACGGGGTAGATGTAGTTTGTTGAGGATTTTTCTTATGATTTCGTTGTGGGCGCCTCAGGTTAATCTGTTATCGAGCGTAATGCCGAGGTATTTGAAAACAGAAGATGATGGAATTTGAATACCTTGAAAGTAAACAGGTAAAGAGTCTGTTTTTTTTAAAGTAAATAGTACCTTATGGATTTGTCTAGATTTATTTTTGTTCACCACACGGTTGCCCAGTTTTCAATGGAGTATAATTGAATTTGTAGAAGGTTAGATGTTTCATTGGGGTTATGATTAGCACAAAGTATTGCGGTTTCGTCTGCGTAGGTAGCCATGGTGGTGTTTTTTGTAACAGCTATGTTAGCCGTATTAATTAAAAAGATCAGGAAAGAGGTCATCTTGGGGTACACCAGCTTTAATGCAAAATTATGGTGAGTACGAGCTTCCATAATGAATTATAAAGGATTGTTTTCGAGATATAAGCGAATAATTAGATAATATGGTACAAGTAAAAATATTTTGAGTTTGTATAATAGGCTTACATGTTACACTTCATCGAAAGCTTGCGTTATGTCCAGGAAAACACCTGGACAAAATTGCTTTATTTCAAAAAAAGATAATACTTTGTCTTTCAATTTATGAATCTGGTGAACAATAGGGAGTTTTGCTTTGAAAACAAATTGGAAGTGTCGAATAAATTTTTGAGTTTGCTTTATAGGTTTCATTCATTTGAGTATTATTTTTTCGAGCAGCTTAGCTAGAGTTGGAAGTAATTTCATTGGTCTGTAGGAGATAACTAGAATTTTCGGTTTATTTGGTATTGGTATAAGTACTATATTTGACATTTTTATATTAATGAGAAATATGGAAGTGTTAGCATAGCGTTGAAGATGTAAATAATTAGTAAAATGAGTTTGTAAGGAATATTTTTGAGGATTTTGCTGGTGATTACTCGTGTTTATTAACACAAAGATTGTATCCTTTTAGTAATAAACTCGGTGCAGTACTAATATATTATGCAACAATATTGTAAACATTAATACTGCTAAAATAGAATAAAATAATTATTATTATTAGACCATAACCTGGAGACTTCCCATTTTTGAATTTTCTAATTAAAAATAATATTTCATTTGGCGAGATGTGTTCAGAGGGTAATGCTGAGCACATTATGCTAACATAATGACATAGGTAGAGGGATGGTGATAAATTGTTTGATAGTTTCTGATTGTTCAGAGATTGTTGTTTTTGTCACACTTATTTTAGAGAGTAAATCACTCCCGACATTTGATTTTTAAATGTAAACTTATATTAAAAATTCCATAAATATATGGAATATTATTTTAAATCAATTTTTAATTTCCGTCGGTTCATTGATAAGGTATAGCACTTTTAAGATTTGGTGGGTGGAGAGTAGTGGTATACCATTTGTCTGACGGCACGGAACGGGGCGTTGTAATAGGATTCCACTACTCTCCTTTCAACCCAAACTTAAAAGCGTAATATCTCGTCAACGGATTGACGGAAATCGATAATGTCAACACCAAAATGCATTTAAACTATTACACCACCTATTTGTCTATCTATTTTCCACAAGTATAGGTTGCTATTTGAAAATCAAGGGTAGGACGTGGTTTCACCCCTTAAAATAAAGGTGACAAAGATACCCGAAATTTTACCATTTTAAAGCAACCTAATTCTTAAATGACCTTAAAAATAAATGTTGAAAAATGTTAATATTTTCGGAGAAAATATGCGTCTTTAATTATGCTGATTACCCTTTATAATATTATATATCAGGGTAGTCCTCAAAGATACAGATTATAATTTGCAACTTTAAATGGGCAAACCTTAAATTTTGTTCCAAACTATAAAAAAGTAATGGTTATGTATGGGAAATCGTATGAATCTAGCTTTCAACCATCATGAGTCGTGATTTTTTTTTTAATGTAATTTTTGAAATTATTTCGTCTGTTTTTCTTCGAAAATATTTCTTAAAACAAAATTATAAACATAAAATGTCGACTTATGTAATATAATACATTATATATAATACATTTTGTGTTAATAAATAATAAAATGAAAACAAAATTATTAAAATGGTTATTAATTGTAAATAAATATATAAATAAAAAATATTTTTCTTTGATGTTGTTTCAATAATACACATACGCGTACACCTTTTAGTATCTCATTGTTAAAATATGTAGTATCACAACAAATGGCTACAAAGTTCCTTTAAATCCCCCTAGTCAAATATTGTATACATATATTTAGTGAGAAAAAACTATTTTGAAGCACGTTTACTAATAAATGGAACAATGTATATAAAATCAATGAGATAATAACGCGTTGAAAATTTGAACAACGAATGAAATATCAAAATACCTACTAATTATATACATTTATGGAATAATATGAAGAAGGGTTTACAACAAAAAGTAATTATGAAATGAAGAAAAGATTATAGTAATAAATATAATTTATATTTAAACCACATTAAATGCCAGGTAAAGTTAAATAAATAATGTAACTTCAGACTCTCACCCGCGCAGTCTATTTCTGTGAAAACAAAAATCACGTAAACTATAGTGTTCCTATTTGGACAAAACTTAATTTGCACAATTTCCTACTATTGCTGGAACGTTACACGATTCGTTTTATATCTGAAATAGATGAAATAGAGGTCTTGTAGAAAATAAAATGGGAAAGGTGGATCGATGTGATTAAAGAAGATAAATATATGTAAACTATCGAAACAAATCGGATAAAATAGGAAATAAGTATATATGAATATATAAAAAATATTTGATTAAACTGCGTCGATCAATTATTAATAAAACTCACTACGCTCAGAATCTAAAAAATAAAAATTGGAATATTATAATGGAAATTAGTCGGATGTAGGAAATTTCTATTCTAGTCATAAAGCCCTGCTGCTTGCGAGCGTTTTTCATTTTGTTTTCGTGATGATAACGACCTCTATATTGTAGGTAATAATGCAAAAGACACATTATTGTGGTGACTGTAGAAATATTGTCTTATAATTGTTTCATCACACTACATATTATAATATTATGTATGTACTATGTATAACGGTTTATTTTATAAATAAAACAATGAAGTCACCTCTCGCGGTTTTTCTACAGGAACATGGTTCTTTTAAGAACAAATTTCACGAAATATTTTAATATAAAGCCTTGTAATATTTTTGTTGTGAGATCATTTGTAAGTGAATTTGAATAATTTCGAGATGGTAAATTATTTTATCCGAAAGGACGAAACTTTACAAAATTTTAATAAATTACCCATTGGGCAGTATACAGTTATGAAACGTTAAAATTGATTGATTTTCTTTTAATAAGTTATTTTAAACTAATACACTGCTACTATGCTAAATACATTTCGTTCAGAGGCTAAAATATTATAAATTCTAGTTCATCACTAAACGGTTTTGTATGCGGTAAATACCGAAATAAATTTACATATTTGTAAAATCTTAGTAAATAAACGATGTATCATGTGGGTTGTGCGAGAAAAAAATTCGCCCTGTATATTATTATTATATTATATATGGACACTTTCAAAGAAACTTTCAGTTCGTGTACCGCCTTTTGAAACTCGGCCGACTGCCACTATCGCCTAGTGTTAATTATGGAACAATAATTAGTCTTAAACGAAATCACGTGCACGTGAAATCTCGTTGGTCGTACTGCAAAAGGAGTCGAAGACAGTCACAGCAACGTACTATTAAAACCGTATTGTATAGTATACAGTCGCGTGTTCAATTTTGCTAAAAGCTCTAGACCGGCGATGGTCGTTTGTTATATACGAGTACAACAGTGTACACTGGCGTTTTAACATTATCTATTATTATACATGTATATTCATTTATAAATATATTTTTTTTTTTTTTTTCGAACCACGACAGACTTAATAATATTGTTTATTACGATTCCGCCTCCGAATGTTTTACAATAATGTATACCATAACACGATAACAATATTATTATACATATTGATGGAAACCGAGATTATAACGTTGTAGTTTTAAATAAATGAAAAACAATAAACCATCGATTTATAGCAGTTCGTCAGACAGAATACTTCAAACGTAATTTTTTTTTTTTTACACACAGTAGTTTAGTCTTGGAGGAGGTCTGGGTGTCAAATTCTTTCATTAATTTTTTGTTTTAATATTTATGGCATAATAAACTTCAAAATTAAATTTAGGTGTTAAATATAAACACAAATTTAAATGTTTTTGAATAAATTGAACATAAACGATGAACAAAATGGTAATTAGCCATTAAGTTTACACTGTTAAAAATTGTTTTCTCATTTAAATTTGAAAATTTGTATACTATAAATATGCATAATATACCTTATAACTAATTATCTTGTTTATTAAAATCGACTACATATATTTGTATTTGGCTATATAATAATGTACCGATGAGTCCAGCCAGATGACTCGACGATCAATGACTGTAATACCATAAAAAATAGATATGTTATTATGTTACATTGGAAAAATAGTGTTTTTTATTAAAATCTATCAATCATTTATAAATAGTCTTATTTGAATATAGTACAATATTTTACAGCTTTAATATATTATTTAGTAATAGGTGCCAATTACGGCCATAAACAGATGCGTATAAGGTGTTGAAATAAGGCATTGGGAATAATATTTGAAGGTCAGTTTTCGATAATAGATTTAACTTCTGGAAGGTGATAGCAAAGGAACATGACAAAGATCCTTTTCATAACAAGAAATAATGTTAAGGGAAATATACCTCAGTGGTTGGGATAATACGTCAAGTAAAACTATTAAATAAGTCAAAAGAGAAGCAATGAAATGGAAGCCAGATGGAAAAGGGTCAAGAAGGAGGCCGAAAAACGACGGATGGACGAAACACAGCAAGACTTAATGCGATGACGCAAAGTGACCGAATACACGGAAGTGTAGAAGCACGGGACCCGGGGCAATGGTTAATATTTTACGAGACAATTTCGTATTATAAGCAATATGATGTACACGCACTGCAAATCCATAGGTAAATTGAACATGAACTAGATATTAAATAATTATAGGATCTTTGATGTCGGTAGGATTTGTAGACGAGTATGGACGACTCGTATTACATACGAGTACAGTTATAATACAGTAAAAAAATGAAAAGTACAATAATTTATATGATAAAATAAAAACGTTCGAGTTTAATTAAACATATAAATACTGTATAATAGTTTCATAAAACACGCTATACAAATTAGAAATTATTACGACCGGGCGCATTATGTTCGCAAAACACTGTTATAATATTCTATAAATTAAAACAGTCCGAAAATTATCGCAATGTAGTAATATAAACCGCTTATATTATAAATTAGTCAGACGTTGTACAAGAGCCGTTGATACATTTGTAATAAGTGTACTTCGTGTCATAATATAAATAAATATAGCGTTAAGAGAATAAACTATAATATAACGACTTTAATCGGTATTTATTTTGTTATTCGCAAAATTCATAACAGTTTTTATTACCATATTTATTTAATTTTAGAGGGGTTTTTTTTTAATAAGTGACTCGCGGTGAAACTGAACATTAAAATAATCACGAAGACATTATTAAAAAAAAAAAAAAAAACAAAACAAAACACTCCTTTTTAATTTGTACCTATTCCTGTATTATTATTTTCGAAAGTATTTCCACGGTTATTAGATTCCAAGTGTAGCGACGGAGCTATTGGTTTTACAGTGCTGTTTATTTTTTTTTATTTTTTCTTTGTTCTAGCCTGTGGACACGTTTTTTTCCTAGTAAACTTGCTCCGAATTTTCACTTGTAGCAACTTTTCTGAAAGCTCGAGTTGTCTTTATGGTACTTTAGACAGGTCATTTTTTAAATAAAAACACACAAGTAGGAAAATACGTAAGAAAACATACGATTTCACGATTTCATTATTTTATATTACGGATGACGTTTTCTACCAGAAAAAATGATTTAATCGAAATACCAGAAGACACATATTTTGTTGCCTTTTTGATTTAATTTCTTACGGTATCATTGCAAAAACTCTTGAGCCACTTTTGAGTTTTTACGGAATTTAAATTTGTGGTAGTTTTTTACTGTAACTCGGTCATTAATACACGTACAGACTTGAAACTTTTTAACCGACTATACGAATCTTCGCTGACACGTTTCAATTCAAAGAATATGTAATTATTGCACACTATATATTATATGCATTCTTCCCGAACGTGAATGGAAATGTTGACAACAAAATCAAAAAAAAAAATAAAGACCATTTATTCAAATACACTGCAGTGATTTTGGCGTTAAAAGACGAATTAACGATAACCCAATCCGGTTAAAACTTTTAAGAAATAATTTGACTAGGAAAACTACTTGGTGGCGACTGTTTGCCGGATTGTTCGACGGTTTAGTTAAAAAATGAAAATAACAATAATATTCATTATAATAATCATTGTTCTCATGTTCCGCCTTAATAACAACGGAGCAAGTGGTATTAAAAGAGGCATCTTTTTGAGTACGAAATGAACGATTTACCATTTTTACCAACAGAACAAATGGTTTTGTAAAAAAAAAAAACTTAAATAAATAAACAGTAAAAGTTTAAATAGTTTATTCATCACTTCAGAATGTAAAACAAACTTTTAGTCCCTAACTATTACTATCGATTTTTAAATGACTTGTTTTTGTCAAATTTTTCCCGATTATAGAGATTATTGCACTCGATTATTGTGTCTGATATATACAGAGTGATCCATGTAAAGCTTCCACATTTGATATTTCAAAAAGCATTACATTTTTAGTTATTTTTTTTCTTTAGAGAATTAATAAAACAAGCAGCCTTAAAAATAAAATTACTGTTTTCTTCTTTTTTTTTGTAACCCTTACCTCTACTGATGAAGACATTTCCACTTTTGATTAGTAATAACGACCTACGGGCACAAGCAATTCCGTTAATAGATTATGTTTTATTTTAAATCCATTTCGTCAAACCTTTTAAAATCGTTTATTTATAAAGATACCTTAGGAGATTCTAATTTTAAAATTGGCTTTGAGGGGACATATAGTAGAGCACCTTTTGTATTGTATGAGACACGAAGCGTTTGAATAGAGCTCCACTACTCCATCCCAACTCAACCTTACCCGTAGGATATCTCGTTAACAGGTTGACAGACGTTAATACTAATTAGTATTACTAATTAGTTATTATTAATAGGTTAATAAGTGATAATAGGTGTTTAGTTAATACTATTAACAAATTAGTAATAAATTTCGACATCAAAACGTATCTAAAATAATACTCAATCTCTATTTATGGATAAGGGTCATAAAAATAATATAAATGTAATATTTTAGAGGTGCTTAATATTGAAATGGTTAAGAAATATTTTTGACTCAATTCTATATTACAAAAAAAAAAAAATAGACTATATAGCAGTAGCAATTTAAATGGATCACTTAGTAAAACATATAATGTGTTAGAATATACATGTTTAGACTATTATTAGTATTATTTAGACAAAAAATAAAGGGATATAAATTGAAAATTATAAATGCCAAAAAATGACCTATGTATTTTTATTCTGATACCAAATATATCAACGCAAGTTTATAGATCCTATGTATATAATATTAACGAATTTGTGTATTAACTGTGAGTAATAAATTACCTAATAACAATATAGGTTTCTGAAACTCATTGGCATGCGCGAACATATTTAACAAATGAGGCTGCAGTAAACAACAATCACGATTCACCAAGAATCGTCTTCAGTTACAATATTGAATGACAAATTAGTTGCCGTATCTAAAGAAATAAAATTTATTGAATTTTAGGGTTTGAACTTCCATTTGACACCATCATGAGCGGTAATTTTTTTGTGGGCTCTTGAGTCAAATTTGGTAAATACGGATCTGATCACAACATTATAATTTATTCAATTGTCGATTTGTGTTCGCGTAATTTTCTTGTTTGGTTATTTTTTTTGTATCTTACAACAACTTTGTTCATGAACAAAAAATATTTAACGATCCGTAGATCGTTAGGTATAGTAGTGAAGTAATGTCTAAGATCGGATGATGATTAAGCTTTATTATTATAATCGGATTAGAGACATCTATTAACGGACGAGCTCTGACTATGTTCACATGTTTTATTTTTTTTTTGTACTCCGGAATTAGGACCGGTGGTGATGATCGGCTGGGATCTTACGGAACAGCTTTGATTAAAATATCATGTAAATCGAGTATAATAATGTTATGTACTACGTCGGTGGCTACAAACTATACTGAACGATAATGGTTTTTTCTGTTTTAAAAACGGCAAACGAATTATTCTGGTTATTTTTTTCTCACCGAATGAATGTGCGGGATTCGTGTTCTTATTGTGACGTACGTTTAATGTTAAATATTATTGCTGTGTTCGGGCGTACTTCATGAAATACCAAGGTGACGGTGGCAGTAATAAATTAGCAACGTTAAATTCAACGGGAGCTAGAATGACGAGTAATAATTTTTATTATTGGTTACCTATACGTAACGTTAATGTTCAAAATAAAATAACATTTTTAACTGTATAACATACTCCTATAGTATCATAAAATGTATATGGACAATTTTGAGAGAAACGAACGTATTAAAAAAAAAAAATGTACCTACGTTCACTTTGTAATAACATAAGTAACATAAATAGGTGACGATAATGAAAATAAAGTATAATCGTCTATATGTCTTATATGAGTATGTGATTCCAATCGTATGAGTATATATAGTTTAGAATTTCAATAGAGCGATTGATACAAGGAAGTAAAGTAAATAATGTAAAATGGAAATAGATCGAATTAGTAAATATACTCGTATTTATGAAACCATCGAAATAAGATGATCAAACTTAAAACGCGATTTAAAGGGGGAAAAAAGGATAGGTACGTACCCATTATACGAAAGTATATATTTTATTATATTATGACGGCGTCAAATAAATAGACGGTTGGGTTGTGTCGTTTCACTCCGTCGGAAAGAAGAGACGTTGGATGAAATTGTTAGCCGATATCGTCGTGGCTCGTCTTTCGACAGTTAAGTTAGAATTTAGGTTAGTCGAGGCGTAACGGGGTGCTCGTGTGGGCGGATTTTAAGGAAGACATGTAGTGTTTATGCACACCCGTAAGTACATACGTTTTATTGAGTATCAATCTGGACGTGAAGAAAAGAAGGATTTATATATTACAATATTATTATATACGTGTATAAATATATATCATATAATATTGTAACGGAAAGTCAAGTTTCAAATACCGTTTTAAAAAAAACTCTTGTCTTTTTAGAAATGTTTTACTACGATGAATAGTTTTTCAATACGAACAATTTCACAACATAACAACTAAAAACACCTACATAATATTTTAATACCTTGAAATAAAATAAAAATGGGCAATACCAAAAATTTTGGTTTAATATTTAGATGCAAAAACACATAACATAATAAAATACTAATATAATTTTGTCTAATTTATTTAACAGACGACGTGATTATCGTTTAATCATTATATATTGTCGACATTGCACATAAGAAATTACGTTATTTTCGATAATCGATACTGTCTTAAGTATCGGAAGTGTCTTGATATCGAATCGCTCATACCTACTTAGAGTATTTAAATTCGATTTACGCGATTCGATCGCTCTCCGAATTATGATCTGTCAAAAACGTGCTCTATTTTCTCATATACGCGTACATATGAAATATAGCTTACCTTGAATATGTTCCAATAGAGAAACACCATGATGATGCACGGTATGTAGAACGACGACAGGGAGGAGTAAATTATGAAATTCGAGTTGTAAAAAAGACAGAGGTCTGGCGTCCGGTCCGGTGTGTTGTTCAGTCCCAGCACAATAGGACTGCCAATCGCCGCGCTGATGGCCCACACCAGTACAATTGTCAGCCACACTCGTCGGTTGTTTTTGTGTTTAGCGTATTTTATCGGCTGCGTGACCGCGATGTACCTGTGAACACGTATATACGCCCATATGTGGTTACTATATTATGGTTGGGTAATAATATTACAATAGAATATATAATATATTACGATAAGATCAACATATTATATTATGGTACAGTGTTGTGCCGAGTACTTAATACTTTAATTAAAGTTGAACATATATCAAATTTATGGCTATATCGAGCGAATAATATTATCGGGAACATCAGTTTGGAGTAAATTCGTATTTCAAAAACCTATATATTAATATAATTATAAATTTCTATCGAAATTCAGGCAACTAGAGTAAGGGGTCTAGGATAATTGGACGCGGCCTTCCGGACGTGAGGTGCATTCGGATGCAAAAAAAAAAAAAAAAAAAAAAAAAACAAAAAAACAAACGAAATAAATTATATAATTATACACAAATGTTTGAAATCTGAATATCTAAATACCTGTGTTGTTTCAATTTATCCGATTCTCTATGTTTAATGATGTTTTATAAATACTCGTACCTTCGACAAATTCAAGCTGATTAAGATTTTTATTAGATCTATCAAATAGAAGCAAGAAAAACCTTTCCTAAAAAATAAAAAAAAAATATGTCGATGAAGAAAAATGAATATTAAAAATTATCAACGGTTATAAAAAAAGAAAAGTGGCATAACACAACATATTTCTTTATAATATATTTTTATGTAATTTAAGTATTGCGATTTTTCTTTTTATGAATATTAAACTAAATTTAAATAGTCTTCATTTTTCAACATTATATTTTTATATCAAACATTATTAATTTAATGTTTATTATTATACGTTTTTCTATTAAATATAATAAAAAAAGATATGAAAACCAAAATAAAATCATTATCTTTTTTTCGGCGATGGCGACCAAAGAATACGTCTAAATGTTCCTCGTGTCCAACTGACCGCATCCAAGTAGCTGCGACTAAATGGTCACGAACATTTGTTCTAAGTTTAATATTCGAAATATGTTTTGAACGTATTTTCTTTATCATGTAATATTTTATAATGACTCTAAGAATTGATAATAATGTATAATTGAATAATATGATAATATGCAATATCTGAAATTATTGAACCTATTAAAAAAAAATAATATCATCAAATAAGTCCACGTTTATTTGTAGTTTATTAAATGTACAAATCGTAATGCATATCAAATGTATTGAAAAAAAAAAAACATATTTTGAATATTTTTAACAAGCGTTTGTATTTATATTCAAATAAGTACTTTAAAAAAAAGTGTTTGGATACAATTAAAAACCATATAAAAAGAAATTGACAGTAGTGTAAAACAGTGAATGAGTAGGAAGGAAATAACAGGCTATATATATATATATATGTGTGTGAATGCTACATACATATCGGATACAATGTGTGTATCTTAAGCGATGTAATGAAATGATAAAGGAAATTGATAAACAATGGCGTACGTAGGGAAGAGGTTAGAGATTATATTCATTGTCCCATTGGCTCAATAATAAAACAACTGACAATATTTATTTTGCCATTTTTTCTTGAAATCTATATATATAAATGAATCTCTATTCCCCTTGGTCATCACATAACGTAAGAACAGCTTGACCGATTTTAACGCCTTTTTTTTAAAAAAATGTTTCGCATTGTCCGGAGAAGGTTTATGGCTATTTAAATTTACCCCTTATTGAATACCATCCCCTAATATCCAGATAATACGTAATTTTAGTTCAGAAATTCAATTTTTTTTTTTTTTGTTGAATTATGGTTTTCCGTTCCACGAATGTTAAAAAAATGAAATCCATGTACTGGTATATATGGAAAAATGAATTTATTAATTTCTTGGTGCCCAGTTTATTCTATCTGAACATTTATCCAGTTTTGAGTTTGTTGAGAAGTGTGTGTTCTTCGCAGTTAGTTCGCCGCAATTTGGTTTTTCAAATTGTCATCTATTAGACGTACCAACCTAATACGTTTGGAGAGGAATGTGTGGTGGTGATGAAATAACAATAGTGCTTAATGATAATATATTTTTGTTTATTGTATGGTTGCTATTGGTTACAGATTTAAATAATAATAGTGTATTAGTTACTATTGGTTAATTGGGCATGCTTGTTGATTTGTATTTTTTTTTTGCAAAAATATATTTAGTAAAAGTTGTAATGTTGTCTGAGTTTTGAGCTCGATACCATAGCACTAATATTATACACATTGTCTTTATATACAATATGAAAAACATTTAAAAAGTCAGTCAAAACATATCTATTGTAATTAATAACGCACAATATTGCAATGAAAATCTTTAAAAAAACTGTCTGCTTGAGTTTATGATTCTTACTGGCTGTGGAGCTGGGGAAACGGTCTTACCAATGATATCAACCAATTTACCATTCCAGTTCACATAGCTTTAATTTCTCATGAAACTATGTTTTTCAATGACCATAAATAGAGCACAAGTTCAGACATAAAATGTTGCTTATTTAGAGTTTAGACCGAACTGTCCAATGTTTTTATGTGGATCTGTCACCTATCACATGCAAAAAAAAATTGCCGGTCCCAGAAAGTGAGACACTTAACGTGGTGTATCCAGAAATATTTAATGATTAAGGCGAATAGTAATTTAAAATTTAAAAATATATTTCACAACAAAATAATTTTAGTCCACTGAAAGTGAACTACTTACTTTCCACTTATTTGTTTTTATTTTTTACTGATACCGAAAAGTAAAAAAGTCAAAACTGAAAAGTAATATGGGTAAAACAAATAATAAAAAATTGGCACAAAGAACGACGAGTAGGACAGCTAGCAAATTATAATACTGTTTTCATAGTAAATACTGTTTAGTGTTTTATTTTTATAATACACATTAATTTATAAAACTAAATAATTTTTTTTGTGAATAAATTAAAACAAACTCGGTTAAAACACTATTTGGATTAATTTATATCGATATCGATGTGCTTGTTATAATATCACAAAGTACTAGAATGCGTACAAACCTTTTGAAGATCATACAAATTACACGTTTGTTAACTGTACAATTGTCACTGCCGGCTATATGAGTAAAAAAATAATACAAACTGGCACAGGCAAGGTCGGGCAGGACCTAAAAGGAGAGGCAACTATTGAACTCCTTCTATTACTTTTGCGTTTTATACATTTATAAGTGATATTTGCAAGGCTTTTTGACATTTACAAGTGCTTTATTGTGGATTTTAAGAACATATAAATCCGGTCTCTAATTATGACAATTGATTTATTCATTTTGTATTCATATAAATTTATACAAAGTATAGATGGAACGCCGTGTTATCTGCAAGTGACGACTATAATACAGCTCACACAGTACACACGCTCTCCCACTGCCAAGAGTCCCTAATCCTCGATAGGTTAGGTTTAATTTCCTTTAAAATCTACTTCCTCCCAAAATTCGGTGTTTAGATATTTTTGGTATGATGATCATGAAAAAATGCCACAACAGAACACTTTTAGTCCGCCGAAAGTGAACTACACACTTTCCACCAATTTTTTTTCATTCAATACCAAACCAGTCAATACCAAAAAGTAATATGGGTAAAACAAATAATAAATAATTGGTACGGGCAACGACGGGTAGGACAGCTATTTAAACATAAATATATAATATGTCAACCAAGTTACGAAAACAATTACAATTTATCGAATACAAAATATTTTTATTTTATTTCATAAATATCTATTATGGTTGTGTTGCTAATTTAATAGGGGTTACATATTGACCTTTCTCGAATTTGGCTTTTGAATTCTCACTATCAAGTTTGATCTAACACAAAATAATATTCCATAACTTATTCAGGTGCCATTTACTATTTTATTAGATGCCTTTCAGTTGACGATTATTAAGCGCGATTTTTCGGTATATCAAAATCCAAACGTCTACACAATCTCCGCAAAAAACAAATGTTTCTAGTCAAAATGTTCAATCTTGCTCATCCCTCTGCATAGTATAATATAAAATTAAACTCGATGAAACTCGTTAATTTGTGTAACAACATAATTGTTTTAAATCGTTTTTTGCTTTGAAAATCGCTTTGATCGATACGTATGGGTGTTCCACACGAAAAGAAAATTGAAATTTTTTATTCGTGAATTTGGGAAGAGGGGTTGCCAATAAAGCGTTTTCCGTCCGGGGATTTACCCGTGCGATCGTTAACCGGTATTCTCCGGGAATAATTACGTACCCAGCTATAATTCGTTTGTACGTATACAGAATATTAATAAATTCAGTACGGTAGCGAATATTTATATACAGGATGATATTTTTTAATAAACAATATTAAATAAACAAAATTTTATAAGACAATAAAATTGTCTTTGGATTTTTTCAGTCGTTATAATACAAGCAGATCTGTGTGAATTTTGAACAATTATTTTTATTTATTAAAGACGTCGAAACCACAGCACTAAGTTTGTTTTATATACCAATCCGATTTGAAAGGCGGAGGGTTTCAAATAAAAATTGAAAAATTGATATTAAAATGTATTTCTGGTGTGAAAAAAATTAAAAATGATATTTCGAACAAATTTTATATTTGATTTTATAACAAAATAACGACTGATAATTAAATGTAGATAGAAATCTGTATACAAAAATAGTCATTAGACGATGATAAAAAAAATAACCACCCTGTATAAATCACACGCTTCGCAGAACAATAATAAAACATATATATATAAGGTCGTAATAATAATATTACCTATATTATTGTATTATATGAAACGGGGTATCCGCACCGCCGATAGAATTTCGAATTGCGAACCATAATGATATAGGTACGTACATAGGTATTGGGATTACTTGCATGCATGACCTGATGCTCACTCGTTTATCTTGAAGTAATAACAATAAATAGGGTTTTACAATTTTATTTCGCAAAAGTATCATTTACGTGAAAAATTATAAATCCCGTATTTGGAGAAAAAAAAATACAAAATTTGTTTTAATATTCTGCAATTATGTGCTTGTAAATGCTAAAGAAAATTAAATGTTTGTTAAAAGTATACAAGTACCTAACTTATGAAACAAACCTTTAACAGTTATTATGGTCATAAATTGATTTATACAGCTAAATAAAACTGTGCATTTAAACGTATAACTTAAAATCTATAGATTATAGGTATACAGGGTGAATTTTTTTTATCATGAACCAATAATTATCTCAAATTTTGAGTGAATTCGATTTATGTTTTTTCTGAGAATTATGGAATGGTTTAAACTTCATTTTAAAAAAATTTTGAATTTTTTCCTAGAAATTTTGATATGCATAACACTAATATCAGATTCGCCGTTTATGAGTCATAACAGTTTTAAGTTTAGACGAGGGGCGTAGGGAAGGGTTACATATAAGAAATTTATTACCCTATTAACCGTTACGAATTTTTGAAAATTTGAATAATTTTCATTTCAATCATAACGATATTGTTTTTAAATATAAATTAACATAATTGATTTACTTTTGTAATAACCAATACCTATAATATGATTATACTGTTACATGATTTTAACTCATGGAAAAAAGTCCTTGTCATGAGCTCTGATTAAATATCGTAATAGAATACCCACATTGTGTAATATTCACATTTGCGAAAATTTCAAAAAATCGTAGAAAATACACGACTATAATTTAACAGAAGTTTCAACCATCAAACATTGTCTAAAAATCTATTTTACAAAATGGTTATTTTGAATTTTTTTTTTAAGTATGCCCCAAAAAAATGATTATATATAAACCATAGCGCTGAGGCATACTTATTATTAAAAAAAAAATACATATCAAAATATTGAATTGAACATAAGTTACTTCAAGTGGAAAATCATCGCAAGACACTCTGTATATTTTATAAAATAACATGTCCTGATTAACTGAATGAGATTTGGCGAACTTAAGTTTGGCATATATATACAAAATAGCTATATTATGGCGTAGGCATTCATTGAGAAATGATGCTTTTGAATTCAATCCCTTAAGGGTAAAATAAGGGTGTATGGGTATTTTTTGAATTTATGGAATATCTATTGGTTTATTTATTTATTTTTGTTCATTCGTGGGTTACATTTCGGCGGCATGGACGATAATTTGATTTTCACGGACAAGAAAACAATTAATATTTTCAGTATTGTTTACACTATTATTTAGCAGTAGCAAAGCAGTCGGGTCAGCTAGAAATATATAATTTCATAGGAACAAATATAATGAGTCTTATTCCAATTGTATCGTTTAATTTTTAAATTTGTTTGCAAAAAGTTATTTAACGGCAAAATTTGAATTTCCCGGGAGTACGGCTTAAATTTCAACTATTGATCTCAAATTATGTAGCCATTATTTTTCGACGTATTAAACACTAAACATAATATTATTATTTATTTATTTTCTCCTATGCACATTTATATCTAAGTGTATCGATGTTTGTATTATTAGCATTATCCGTAATCTTATGTATAATGTAGTCTAGTATTGAACAGTATACTGTGTCATCCCTGAACACTTATGGATATTTAGGCAGCTCGTTGGATTTTTATTAAAATAAAGTCTTGTTTCTATTTGACCTATTTTGCATATTTCGCCGTTTTTTGATTTTTAAACTATATTTCAGGATTTTTTACATTACTTTAAGAGCATATTGTTTTAAGTGTTTCGTGTATTTTAAATACATTTTAAACTCAACGAATCAATCGTAGTAAAATAAATTTAGTTAGTTTTTTTTTTTTTTAAGAGTATATCAGTATCATCTTAACGCGTTCGATAAGAGTAATGTTGTATTATAATGGAAGGATTTTCGTGTTTCCGAGTTAAACTTGGAACAGAATATAATGCACGATGAAGAATGTTTTGGTGGAATACAATTTGTACACGTACTACTACAGAGTTACACAAATAATATGCTAAACAGAAGGGGTTTTTAAAATGAAACTATGGCATAACAGAAAGTCCGGGAAGTCGAGAAATTCTCTAGTTTTTAGTAACTTGTAACGCAATATTACTGTAAAATATTGTGTTATTATCGTCGAAAAAAATTTTATATCAAATTGTATGCAAAATATGTTCTGAACAATCGTTATTTTTTTCTTTCGTCGTTATATTGTATAACATACAGTGTTATACGCTTAGGAGTTATTAATATTTTAAATCTGCAAGAGTTGGGTAATCTCTCACCCCCCCTCCCCAATTTTAACAATAAAACATTGTTATTGTTGGTGATTTTTCAAATGCTATTGTTACGACCAACATGATTATAATATTATTTAGTATTTAGAAGAGGGAAAATTTAAAAGAATTGACGATGACTGCGACGGGGGCACCACCTTCGCAGGTGGAAAAGTAAAAGTAAGATCGACGACGGTATGGCGCGCGTAATTAATTTATGGCGCGTGACAGTATCTCGGTAAGGACGGATGATACCATTTAGGTATGAAGGGCGGTGAGGGGGACGGGTGATGGGAGAATGGGGGTGTAGAAAAACGAAATTCTTTATCGCGGGTTTTCGTCTTGGTCCGCCACCGTCATCCGCGCCTTCCCCCGCGGTACTTATTTGGCGACGGGGCGTGGCGGACGCGCAATGAAAACCAATTATATACCTATCTCGCTCCTATATCGGTTGAATATTGACGTGCTAAACACGTCGTCGTCGTCGTCGTCAGTTTGTGTACAATTTAAAAGGCGCGGTGTGACGACGAGCGAATACATTTTTCGGATATCGTATCGTCGTCGCCTAACCTGCCATACATGTATATACATTGTATAATACCGTCGTTGTCGTCGTCCTTCCGTCACTCCGAATCAGAAATGACACTTATACGGGGCGGGCGAGGGAGGGACACACTCGTGTTTACAATATCGCGCGCAGAGGTGAATTAATCATTGAAAAGTGACATTTTTTTTTTTTTTTTTTTTTTTTTTTTTTATTTAATATTTAATAATGCACGAATAATATAACATGCCGTCGCGGCGAACGGAAGATCGGTCGGTATCCTGTAGATTGGGTGGGAGGTGGGCTGGCGGAGAATTTCCCCTCGCACCATTAACATTCACGTGCGCGCGTAAATGTGGCGTGGGAACGGCGAGGGAGAAGAGAAATAGGAGAAGAATAAAGAGGTGCAGACTGTGAAATAAGTCGTCAACGTCGATTTTTATTTTTTTTTTTTTTTAACTTAGGAATTATTCTCCTGCGTTTGGTCAGAACTGTTTTATTTTTATAATACGTATATTTTATATGTATATTTAAAATATACGCTCGAGTATGCGAAATCGTATATTGCACGGTACTATAATAGTATACCATACACGTTTTACGAATCCGATTCGAACCACACTATTCAAATGTTTTCATTGAATTTGAAGCGATCTTGGAAAAAAAAAATATACCTTTATCAAAAGGTTTAAAATTCAAAATAAATGTAAAATGTTGCATTATTCAGAAACCTAATTCGGTGTTTTGATGACTAAAGTAGTTGATGTGTACACATTTTAAAAAAATAATACCTCGCAAGTAGGTACGGATTTTCTTAAAAATAAATCGAAATAAATTCCATTACATTTTCGTATCACTCTTCAACGGAATGTTGTTGGTCTGATTTGCCGGTATTATTGGGTACTTGGTTTTCGGTATGAAAATAAATTTATTGTAAAATCACTATAGTATAATAATATATATACATTCTGAACGTAGTAAGGATTGTGTTTTTTTTTCTATGTCTGTTAAAATTTTTTGGGTTTGTATCATCAAAAATTTAAGAACCTAAAACTATTCTGAACTCAACGAGGTGGTACTATACACGATATATACAATAATAATATTTGAACCGATTTCCCATCTAACAAAAAGTTGGCTATCGGTAATTTTTTTTTTTTTTTTTATTGTCTAATATCGATACGTCTGCACGTTATTTTATAGTGATGCTGAACAAACGCATCATTTAGAAAATGTAGGATTGTAATAGTGCAGTCGGAGATTCGTCGTCTTGACAAAAGAGTATTATATAATGTTGTTTTGATGCAGGAATTACGCCTGAGACGACGTGTCTGGATCGTGTGTAATATTATAAAGAAACCACTAGACGAATTTTCGTAATATATGGTCTCGCTTAATATATTAGCCGACACATCCGCTAGTGTGTGTAGCACGATTTAAGACACAGTTTGCCCAACGTCGTTGAAAAACATGACCCGTGAACTGATACTCAAGACAAATGTAACGTCAGCGCTCCAGATGGAAAAAGTTAAAATATAGTATTACCGTATACGGTGAATATAATCACAATCTGCTATTTGAATTTCATACCAACATAGATTTCGAAACTTATCTTCAAAAGACTGTGTCAGCATATGCGAATTTATAATAACTGATATTTGAGTTGTGATGTGCCCCGTGTTTTTTTTAACAGCTGTATTCAAGAGTCAGTCGGTATAAGCCCGTACATCTCTATACACGAAAAATGAAAACTGTTGTTTAGCACGAATTCGACGAATTTATTACTGTAGTAAAATTTGGATCTATAAACAAACGTAGACACCTAATAAATAATTCTCAGTGATAATTCGGAGGACTGGTGGGAGATGTTGGATGATAGTAGTGCATAATATCTTGCGGTAGATCTGAAATTCCTCGCATACAAGGTTCCAACAGTTCCGCCAATAAGACTTCCGGACGAAGACCGCCTGAAGATGACGACGTGCAAAAGTGCTGGGTTTTAGACGTTTAAGTACGATTTTCGTCTCGAAGATCGGAAGTTACCGCTGTGGGTGTACCTATACTATATTATACTATTACTGTACACACGAACTTATGTATATAGGGAGACTTTGCGACTTCACTGTCAGAAATCTACGGGTTATTGTTGCATTGAAACGTTTACCCGAGGTGCGAGTTCGTGACTTCCCGTACCACAACTGTATGCGTTTACCAATATTACATACAAGACATGGTGTGATTTGAATAAAGTATATTTTGCAATTCGTTTCGCCTCGATTAATCAATAATTAGAAACATATGGTAGCATATAAAGCCTCTTTATGAATTCCTTTAAGTATTTTTGCAAATTTTGAAATGTGTTTTTCGGTAACGATTAATTTGACTTTATGAAAAGAGTCCACATTGATTTTCAATCCAATAAAAAAAAAAAAAATTGTCAACATACTATCAATTGTATTTATTTTAAAATTATTTATTATTATTTGATTGGAATCATTTTATAATTAAACATTTACAGTTTCTGTGTGTCCGTACCAAATAAGTTGTTTTACACGTAGGAATACTTTGATACTCCGGTTAGTATCAGTTTAGTATGAAAATAATAATTATTAATTCTTAAACTGTAAACCACTCAGATTACACTAGTTATGTGACTTTAAAAATTTTACTGAATGCAATTCCAGAGATCGAGTAAAACAATTGTGTACAATTATTAGATGAACATTATATATTTTATTCTTTACATTTTAGATTCTGAGTGGCGCGAGGAATATATTGGTTTTACAATAATGGTAATTTTTAAATTTTTTTTTTTTTATATGAACACTTTTTCTAAGAGAAAACATACTCCGATTATCAAGTATAGTACCTTTTATGGAAGGAAATTTTTTGAAATACTCATTATTATTCGAGATTATGAGGAAAACCTCGGTCTTTGGGTTAAAAAAGATTGAAAGATTAAAAATAAGGTTGCCATTAACAACAGATTTTACTTATTTTTTTTTTTATTAATAAGTTTTTATTATTTTAATCTTTCTTAAACAATCATTGTTGTCATGGAAATGCACATTGTATTTATCATTTTACCATAATATAAACAAAGCAACATTATCAACTGAACTCCGCTCAGAATCATGTTTTCATTAACAATGGTTTATCATTGCTTACAGGTATACATTTAATTCTCGTCGGTATCCAAGCTTTCCAACTTTTCACCTACAAAAGTGGCTACACCCACATTAAAAGTATGTTCAAATTTTTTATTTATGTATTACATACGAAATAAACGTTGATAACAGTTCATTTTGAACCGTCTATATAATTAACACCGTAGTTTCCTTATTAAACTATATTTCGTTCCTGTTATAAGCTAGTTACACAAAGTTTAGTCGACTGGCAGTTGTTAATAGTATAACAGGTCCAAGAGTATCATTATATAGCCTCCCGTATTTCCACGATTGAAAAAAAATTAAATTTGTAGTTTTTATTGATTCCGAGTATACGCTTACCCCAAAATATGCTGCAAAATTTTTGTCTGGTAGTATCAACTCAATTTATTTTAATCATGTTCCCATAAATTTCAAACATTTTTTTTTAATAAAAATGAACAACTAAAAAAAGAAAAAAACCTTGTAAAATGTCCCACTTAAATCATTACACTACTACACTCTGTGTTGCGAAATATTTCTGCCATGTCCGCGTTCCTGTTTTTAAGTTTATTGGATTAGTTTAGTTTTCCTGTAGTTTATTTTATTAATTTTAACAGGGAATCGTATTTAACTAAATTGTATTTGTATATTAAATTACTGGTATAAACATTTTAATTATATTAATTCAATAATAGAAATTGTCACGGCAACGACAACAGTGAGTCGATTGAAATCTCAATGAAATAGCGAAGTGACGTTCGCAATATAGTTTTTTTTTTACAACAGTTATTTAATTTCGTTTACAAAGAAACATAATACTTTTAAAACTCCATAAATTCGTTAAAAAATAATTACAATATACTAAAATATAAATTTTCCTAAAACATTAGACTTTTCTAATCTGAATAATTTACACGCATTTACTTTTGAATTTCGTGTTAAATTTTTACTTTTTTTTTGCAACAGTACTATATTAATTTCGTACTTATTTATACTTATATTATAAAACTGGGCAGCAGTATTGTTACTGTAATATTTACAAACGTGTAGTTATAAAAATAAAAGAAAGAAAAACACCGGAACTAAAAAATTAAACACGTTTCGTTAAGATGGTAATATAACTTTCTGGAAAAATAATAATAAAAAACCTGAGCAACGGAATTCGTTATAATTGTTATAAATTTACGTAAATTAATTAACTTTGCGCGACGGCGACGGTTAATTACGGATAGGTACATTCGTATACACAATGGTTCGGTGGGTGGTGGGTGTGGGAGGGAGGAACATAAAATTTCGGTTATAAGTACCCGTTAAACGGCCGTTATATGAAAATTCCCACAGCGTTTAACAATATAAATAAATCAATATTCGTATTTATTTTAAAGTTTCACATTACTATATCAATGCAATATAATAACGGTGAACAAAAAACTTTATAATATCGCTTTAATTTTCCCGCCGGTGTTTTCGGTAATTTATTCATTACGTTTTTAACAATTTAGTAAAATGTATTTTATGGTCGTACCTTTCATAAGATCTAATATTAATAATAATAATAATTATAATACAGGTACCTAATACTATTTTGTCATAGTTATAGTCTTAAATAATTAACGCGCAGGACCCAGCGGTTTATACCTTCAGGTTACCTACTGATACGCTCAAGTTTTTAATGTCATAAATAATCAATTAAACGCGCTTGTTAACTATTCAAATATATAATAATGAAATATCCCGACTGCGCGGATAGCGTATGACAACGACAATGGCGTGGCGAAATTAATTTATTGTTCGAGAACACAAAAACTGTTACACGAGACCTGTGTAATAATTATATTATTAAAACGATAAGGAAAAACTCGTAACGGAAACGTTCAGAAATCAGACTGCGGTGATAATATTTTCGCCCACTAATCTATCACTCCATATAGTCACGAAGCACCTGCTTCATTGGATCAGTGGTTAGACATGCCGTATATTTCCCTGTGTAATAAATAAAAACCTAACTTTGCGTATGCGTGCTCTGAAAATAGCATCATATAATGCCGGTCACTCCTGACTCATAACTAAGTTATGATATCCATACTGTCAACTGTCAATACGGTCAAATTCGTAACACGGGTAAACAAACGTATGTCATCAGCACGGTTGACGGAAACGTTTCCCTCCATCAGATCGCAGTTGAAAAAATACGGACGATCGGCTGATACTGTTTGTTGAAATTAATTCACGCCAGTACTGCCCTCCGTCCTTCCGAGAAACTCGTCGATCGCGTGTATGAACAGCAAACTACCTACTATACGGTACGCAATATAAAAAAAAAAAAAATCGTTAAACGCTGCAGCCGAATACGACGTTTTGATTGGTTATCGTTTTTATCACAGCATAATTGCGCTCCTCATATAATCACATTACATTTTTATTACAATCGAATTGTTTAGGTTTACAAACGTAGTTAGAGTATTTTTACATTTTTCCTCCGAAATATCATAATGTTTTAGCTCTTTAAAGAAAAATCGGTATTGTTGTTTACGTACAATATTAATTTTCGAACGATTCGTACTGGTTGCGATTCGGTAGTTTTCAGAATTGTATCTAATAAACTATGTATATTTTTTTTATCGTAAAATATTATTTCCTTATTAATTCTGAAAAATATTATTATTTCCATGAAGCTTTAAACGGAAATCGTCCTTCTATAACACTATTATTATACTTACGGTGTTTTAAAACAATTGATAGTTTTTTGTAAATACTTATAATAATACCCAGTTATTTATTATTTTTATTACCAACGGAAATTGTTTATGAAGAAAAACATCTGTAACATCACATGCCATATCACAGACACGGTTATAGGTAACTTCGTACGGTCACGAGCACGAAAAACACGAAACGTGGACACTTCGTACGGTCGGCTAAATTTTGAACAAGACTTATCTGAGTTTAATAAGTCTTATAAATATTATTTAATATTTCTTTTTTGATTGCATGTGTAATAGTAGTAATAATAGTATTTAATTAGTATTTATTTTAATAGTATTTATGTACGCAATGTATGTAACTAGATATATATATATATATATATATATATATATATATATATATATTATCTATGTGTACCTGCTATGTATGTATAATATAATTGTACGAATCGTCCGCGTTCTGTGTTTTGAACAATAGCCCGTAAAAAAGGACCGCTTACCCGCAGATCTTCATTAATTATCAGCGGATTCGACCACTAATGACAGAGTACGCAACGTCTTGACGGTAATCATTCGAAAATATCGAATTATAGGAAAATATCGAATAAAAATAAACAATAACAATACAAATTAGACACCGTAATATCGGCGTACGGAGTGTACACTCGTGTATTTACCGCTGCCCCGGCGCACGCATATTTGTTCAATGTAGGCATAGGTAACTGCCACGTATAAATTCCAAATCGATATGAAATATGTACCACTTAAGTCTGGTCGGCGTAAACTTTGTCCGGGCACTCTCGTACAACGCCCGGATTTCTTACTTAACACTTTATGCATTAACACTTTGTGCATAAT
This sequence comes from Cinara cedri, assembly GCA_902439185.1. Taxonomy (NCBI): domain Eukaryota; kingdom Metazoa; phylum Arthropoda; class Insecta; order Hemiptera; family Aphididae; genus Cinara; species Cinara cedri. The sequence goes on along the minus strand of CABPRJ010000487.1, from coordinate 965,678 downwards.
GCGAAGTATGTCTGCTGTATTTTCAATTTCTCAATCCTATGCGCATTTTGTAAAAAACCGACATTTTTTATACAAATGCATAGTTAGGTACTCTACGAGTAAGTCCGGATCGTACACCTCGTCCGCCCTCGCCCCGACGACGACGGCGTGATATATTATGTTATTACGAAGTCGTATAATATACAAATATGATTATCTTGAAAAATTTGATACATGGCCTATAAGAGTGCTTATGAGACCCGGTCCGGTAAGACGCACTGTATCAGCCGGCTCTGCGCTGGAAAGCGAATGTTGCCGTCGTCGTCGTCGTCGTCCACGATAGGGCGGCGGGAGTGCTGCGGGGGAGGGCGCGGGCCAACGTGCGGTTGGTGAGGGCACGATGGTAGGGGGGGTGGGCTGTCGGAAAAAGTTATTTATTATATATACGGTCCGGGTTGCAGGCCGCGTATAAAAAATGACTCCGTGACATCCATCGCCACGCTATATAGACCGAGTTTTCTCGATTAGCGCGAAAGAAATAACGCGAGTGAAAAATGTTTTCAATCTTTCCCTTTGCGACGACGACGACGACGACGACGACGGCAGTGGTGGCGGTGTATAATGATCATTATGCAAAAAAGTAGATGAGGCATTTATGCAGCGGAATGCATAAATAACACCTCTCCTTTACGCCCGCTACTCCGCAGATCCGCCTGCAATCTCCGAATCGAAATGTCCATCTCGCGCGAGATGCGTATACAAATATTGAGACAAGTGCCGCCGTCCCGTGGAGTAATCCATCGCAAGGAGGAAATTCTTCGCACAAACGTAATACGTATATTATACAGAGCGATCCAGTCCGACCACAAGATTTCAAAATAGATACGATAATCTGATACTTTTTCATTTTTTTAAAATTTGTTTTGAGAAAAATGTTAAAAAAAAAGTATTATTAAACTAGAAATTTAACGGAAAAAAAAAATGTATTTTTAATTCTGAATGACGAGAGAAATGTATTGTTTAAGTTCAGTTACTTATCATAGTATATTAAATTGATTTTTTTTTGTGTTTGTAAACAAATTGTCTGAAAACCTTGCTACATTCTAAAACTTAATTGGATATTTCTTGAAGAATATTTTATCTAGTTGTTAATGTTAAGGTGGTCAATTTTATTTTTAGTTCTCCTAATAAATAACAAAACCTGTTAATTTATTGAATATGTTTTTTTTTAAATTTTTGAGTTACGTTGGCAACAAGAAAAATATTCAACAAATAATTAGTGCCTATCGTACGGAATTGTTTTTGTTAAAAATTGTTTATCAATGCATAGAAATTAAATAACTTTATATACCCTTCCTTTCTAAAATAGTATTAAATATATCGTCTAGTACGACGGTTTAAATAAAAAAAATTAATTCATTTTGGATATATAACCTCTGTTGTGGTATATAGTATATTACCATACAAGATGACACGATCACACTGTGCTATGTAGCACCTTATATAAAGACCTGAATTACTATAGAATAATAATAAACTATTGAAGATTATCAGACCGTAAACCAGATTTTTTGCTTTTTAATTTTCAGTTTCAAGCTATTTTCACCGTAAATACGAGAGAAGTTATCTACTGAAATAATCATCATTATTGTTCTGGCATATTATTGACTATAATATCGTTTCTATGGCAAGTTGCTGTGCTTGGCAGAATGACCGGGAGATGGAAATCTTTAGGATTTAAAAATAGAATTATTATCCTAAAAGGATTATTTTTCGAAGAGATAATAAATTCAATAATTTATTTTTGCGTATATTAGCAAGCTTATAGCATTCATACATTTGCACTGAGGCGGTTGACAAATAACTCGTACAACTCTCAAGTGATAAGTTTAGTTAAACTGTTTACAGACAAAAAGAAATTTTCCAAGTTAGTAAATCTTGGTCTCCATATTGTTGAATACCTAGCACTTTTTTTTTAGTGTTATTTCGTTGTCACTCGTATTTCTTGAACGTTTGAACATGCATTATTTGTGATCGGCAGAAGCAACTGTAGAATTTCTTTTTATCAGTTCTTTTTCAATTTTTGCTTTATCAGTTAATCAATCAATACAGATAGGTATTTATGTAAAATATTTAAATTTAACGCATCAAAAGTAATAAGTATTTTGTTATTAACGTCTCCCAAGAGATGTTTAATTTTTGATTAAAAAGAGCTTTACGTTAAGAATATTGAAAAAAAAATATTTATAACTTTTAACTTGTTTTCCCAACACTTATCTGAGTTAGTCAATTTGTTAAGTAAACAAACCTCCTTCCATCCAATGTAATTTTATTGAGTTTTTGTTATAATATTAAATCAAATTCAATAACCCAGAAAATTATCAAATTACTTGTCAAGATTTGCCTAAAGAACCACAACTTAAAACCTTTCAACCACGGTATAAAATCGGACGTTATTATATTAACATTATATTATACCTTAAGAGAATTTTTTAAAAGTTATTATTATTAATATAACTATATACGAATTATTTCGTCGCGACCGAATTGAATATTATTATCTACACCGTCGTTGCAAGCTTACAGCAGTTCAGGTGTGTTGGCGGGTAGCTTCAGGAGAAGGAAGAAAGGAAGGAGTGTGGATAAGGTGTGGCTGCGTGTCGTTTATTTCGGACCCTAATTTAAATATTTAAATCGGTTTTCACGTGTTTTTTTTTTTTTATTTTCATTTTTATTATTTATTTTATTATTTTTTTTTTAACGATATATCCGCAGCTTCTCTCGGAGACCTGTGTACACAAACGCAGGGCGGCGGTCACGAGTAAAAGCGATTTTCACGAAATAAATCTCATCCGGATTTCCCTCCAAACACCTAACCGTCTTTTCGTCGTCGTCGCGCACATATATTATAATAAACAATATAAATGCGTTAACCTCGAAATCCCCAGGTCTTAGTTCAATTTGTTACCGCGAATTTATATATGCGTGTACATATTATTATACGCCTCCCGTTATATTATTATAATAACGCTATAATAATATAACCATATGTATGTGCACTTATACACGCGTTATACTAATACAATATTTTACAAATTATTATGGGTACAAACGAAGTAAGTTTTTTACCGCGTCCTTTAGTTAGACGTATACAATAATCGGTTTTCAGTAGTAGACAGCCACTAGTGTTGGCATTATTGAGGGTTTAGTTCAAAACGGCCAAATAATTAAAAACTCAAAGAAAAAAATTTGACATTTTTTTAGTAAAAGTATTTTTCTCCGGTATAGAGGAGTATTTAATTATTTCTTTGACGCACATTTTAGTTTTTTTTATGCAATAATAAAATTTACCAAAGGTGCTCATGGTGGTTTTACTATAATACCGGAATGCGTCTAAGGGTTATTTTAAATCATATTTTTACTACTGCCTATGATATCGATGGTGTTTTGCTGAAAGGTCCTATACTACTAAAAATTGAAAAATTCAGAGAAATTAGGAGCACAAACTGCTAAGTGTGCATATTTAGATACAGTTAATTAAGTTAGTAACGTTAACTAGAATATATTCAGACGCCCTTTTAAAATATAACTGAATCAACATTGATTTATTAAAAGGGCTTAAACCACATTCAATGCACTTGTACTTTGTGTTCAAGTTATTATGTGCTCGAGTCATTTTATTTTTTCTACGATAAACACCGTAAAAAACTGTATTGCTGATTTTGTTTTGCTTTCTGAAAAGAAGTGAAATTTGATAGATGCTTGTGTAACAAAACACCGTTCAAATGCTTTGATCAAAATATTAGTGATAGTAATAACAAACGCGTAATACGGCGTTATGCATAGGCAAAAGTAATGCTTAACTGCGATGTGAAAATTTACGGTACTGTTTGAACAATTTATAAGATGATGAATGAATGTAATTTTGAACTAATAAAAATAAAATTAATTAACATTGTTTTTTTTTTTTTTTTAAATCACCTAAGGAAACAAACTAAAAAAAATTAGTTGCTATAGGGGAAGAGGATCGTTCCGAAAAGTATGCACTAAAAATATCACTAAAAGATATCATGAAGTGCTAAAAATTTAAGCCATAAAATTGATGAGTAATTCAAAAATGTCAAAAAAATAATATCAATCTTTGAAATATCTATAACTCGGCTATTTTTTAACATAGGAAGTTGGTTTTACCATAAAAATTCATAAAAGAATAAGAGTAAAAATATTTAACAAAAAAAAGGTGGGGTTGCCATTTTAAAAAAAAAAAGTTGATATGCGCATGCCCGAAATGACATGGCATACAAATTGTTTAATTAGTCAAATAAGTTATAAAAAAGTTTTTTAAACACCAAAAATAAACAGAATTCAAATATATTTAAAATTTGTTAAGTTATAGAGTGTTTCCAACAAACGATTACACACTGTATATAGTTGATACCAACTAATATTCACTATAGTATAAATTCCTCATTTATTAAACAATTTAAATTTATAACAGGGCTTTCAAACATTAAAATAACGTTATACGGTACGAAAAACGATTGTAATTTGGAAATGTAACAAAACAGAAAACGAAAAACGAAGAAAATAAAATATCACAAAACATGGTATAACATTGAACCGAAAATTAATAATATCATTAAGCATAACACATAACGAAATATAAAAAATATCAAAACAAAACGCAAAACGAAGTAATATTTTTTAATACTATTATGTATTTTATGTTTTCATGTTTATGTTATTTTTTATTTTCATTTAATTTTACCCATCTGATCTTTAACTCAAATAGCCGAATGCAATTTTTTTGGTCATTTTATTTATAGTAATTTCTAATAAAATATTATAGAATTATTTGGAAAAACCAAACATTTACGTTTATCTTAAATGGATAAAACCAGTTTGATTATCATACGTCTTTGTTGTTCGATATTCGCTATCCAGTGCGCCGTGTGCAAACTGTGCATGCCAAAATTAATAATTAGTATTCACTATTCAGTATGTACCTCTAGTAATGTCACTATATAATTATTAGTAATAAATAATAATATTTATACTAGGTGACTGTGTTAAGATCTTAATTATTAATTCTTAATTATTATCTTAATTATTCTCATCAGATGGCACTACTGAGAACCATTTTATTATTATTATTATTATTATTATTATTATTATTGAATAGATTTTAAAAAAATAAAATGTGTTTAAAAAAACGTATATATTATATATTTACGTTCGATTTCACTGAAAAAAAAAAAAATAAGAAATGAACAACAAATTTAAAACAAATCAAAATAAAGTAAAACGCGAAAGTTATATGGTTATTTAACGTTTTAAATCAAAATAACGGAAAAATATATGTTTTTTTTTTTCAAATACAAGCGCTGATTCATAACGATACTAATATTATAAAACGAATATTTTACACACTCCTTTTAATGTAAATCTACATAAATTTGCAATATTTTTTTTTCATAGAAATAATTTTATGTTTAATAATTTGTTGAAAAGAAAAAATGATCTACTTTTTAAGCTAACTACGAAGTTCCTGTCATAGTTTGCTATCGAGATACTCAAAATAATATGAATCCAAATAGGTGGTGAAAATACACTTATATATATAAATATATATGGTTTTCATGTATAAAGAAACAAAGTAGAACCGTTCTAAGGTGAATTTTTATTTAAATGATATTTACATAGTTTTAAAATGAAAACGTTTTATATTAACATATTGCTTCAAATTACTTTAAAGGATAATGGAAAAAACACTGCATAAAGGTTCTATTTCAAAACGATAATTTCAAAAAAGGTTCTATCCTTAAAGTGTTTACCTTGACAATATTGTTGTATTATTTATCAATACAAAATGGTTTGATCTACGGTCATCAAAATCTATTTTAAAAATAACAACTTTGTATCGCTATCAGATTTTATTTTGAATACATTAGCATTCGATATCAAAATATAGATTTTTAATATGTAAATTTCGTTCTCCAGAACATTTTTGAAACGAAACAGCGACACAGAACCTATCCGTACTCGAGTGACGGACATCCATCACCATGCGAATATGAAATCGTATTACAATATCATTATAATATAACTATTATACATTATATTATATGGAGAGAAATTTCCGACTAAGTGCATTTCACATTATAATACCTAACGATAATATCAATTGCTTAATCCCAACGTGTATATACATATGTTTATGTATTACACGCGTCTACACAACCTCTTCCGTTCATCACCCCTTTTCATCACAGCTACACTATGGCCGGACCGTTACTATTGTTGTAATCACTCTGACGAGGAGGGTTAAGGTACGTCCTGCTAATATTGTAGTACACAACATTGTTCCGAGCGATTTTCACGAAATATTCGCGATGGTACTATCTGTTCGCGAATTCGTATAATACAATCAACATCGCTACTATTATTATTGTTAAACAATAAGCACAATATAATGTAATAATAATAATAATTATCATTTTCGTCGTATATATAGGCACACTCAAGGCCGTGGTCGACCGACGATTTATTGAGTACAATATTTAATATAAGTTAATATTTCAAAATTGAATCGAATAATTAACTCGGGCTAAAATTTATGTTTCTCGGAAAATCGTTATTGTCATAGGGAAAATGCTTAAGAATGATATGATCGTCGTTTTCACACGCTGTGCGTAATATATTATTAACATGAAAACACCAGTACTCGTAGAAACCAATCGATAAATAATCCATATTACCATGTTATCTAAACACCTAAACACAATAGACGAAAATATCGAACAACTCGACCTAAATAATGGCAAAAAGATAAATCGGTTATATTGTATGGCCTCGTAGGCTCGTAATAACCGGAAGGACATGTATGCAGTTTGTTTTACTTTAATCGTTGTAGGCAGTGTCTCGTTCTTAGCAAACTCGCTTTAAACGTAGATTTTTACATAGAACCGCATAATGTCCATGACGGACCTAGAGTTTTGGTCGTTCAAAACACGTGCATCTCGTTCTGGCTGATGCACAACTATATTTTTTTATTTCACGTGTGACCAACGTTTCAACAACTTTTCGAACAGAAAACATGCACCAATCAATAACTTTATAAGCACTTTCTTGTAGAATTCTTGATATAGTATGTGTATCGTAGGGTTTTTTTTTTATTTGTATTTTAGTTTTCTCAATAAACAAAAACAACTGATGTTTGCATTATTTTCGTTGATTTCTAGGGTACCTTGAGAATAAAGGAAAAAATACAAAAAATAGATATAAATATCTTGTAACACTATTTAGTCAGATTCGTATTTCGTTAGCAATGGTTAATTTTTACGTACAGATATATAAATTAAATTACTCTATATGACTTCACTCCAACTGTCCTTCTAAAACAGATACATATCAATAATTAGGATAAGTTTTTTTTAACTTTGAAAAATGAAAAAAAAATGAGTAATTTTGAATGCTATAATATACTATAGATTATTTACGTTTGACCTTTTAAGAATTTTTTATTTCTTAATTTCTTATTTTTTATTTTGTCTAATATGGTTTAAGATTAACGAGCCGTTAGTATTTTTGTTTTTGTCGGAATTGCAAAGACGATATAAAATTAATGATTGTTGTCTTCGTTTCGTTTAAACAATAATTGTAATATAATCGTATTTAAAAGAAACTTTAATATAAAAAAATAACACCTAAACACCCAAAAATCAATAACATTTAGTATCAAAATGTATATAGTTTTTGGACAATATATCATTATGAAATAATACGATCGTTTTCGAAATTATATCTTCATTTTTTTTTTTATGATTATGTTTTTTTCCATTGTGATTTAATAATAAAACGACAATTGTGGAATGACGTCATAAAACATCAAATTTATCACTTTCGGTTTCGTCTTGTTCTTCATCTCTAAAAGCCTGCCTACACACAACGAACGCACGTCTATTCATATTAAATTTAAATTCGAAATTCTTTAAATATTAAAAAGTTTAAAATGTACATGGTAAATTCAAAGTATTATATTTTGTACTAATACAATTGATACAATGCCGATATTTAACTATGATAATAATAATAATAATATTATAATCAAATCGAATAACAATTCTATTATTCTTTCATGTCTAATTTAGGTAGGTAGGTAGGTAGGTAACTACACAAATATTTATAATGTCCATTGATATGCCATATAAAAGTTATGATATAATAAATAATGGTCAGTATATAACTTCATATTATTTTATCGGACAACTAATAATGTAACCAAACATACTAAATATGTATAGGTAGAAATAATGTCATACATTTTTGAAATTACCGTTTCTAAAACCTTTGAAGCATTGTGGTATTATAGTGAAATCGCCTAGTTATTTTCCATTTTGATATGTAATATGAGTGCTAAACTTCAATATTTTCCAAGAAAAAAATGTGTGCTTCAAAAGCTTAAAAAGAATTGTCAATTATTGTACAATTATTTTTATTTATGCTAAAGCCTATAACGAATTATGATATAGTATGCTTTTTTCTCCGATATGATTTATCAAATCTGTGTGTCAAAATATTGTAATTTAAGTTAAATTTATTAATTTAGATTTTACCAATGGTTTTTATTGACTAACCGTGTTTTTTTTATTTACTTTTAGATTCTGATTATAGCGAAGAATGTATTGGTTTTAATAAGGTGTTTAATTTATTTTAATTTTTTTTTTATCCTGTGTACAAAAATCCGACATAGTTCTTGCACAGATATATACGCATGGCACTATTTCTAAAAAGGAATGTGGTCCAGATGGTACTTTTGAAAGGTAATTTCTTTATTTTCCAAACGGTTTTCATAATTCCTGGGAAAAACCAGGATAATACGTAAGAAAAACGGGAAATGTACGAAACTAATGCATTTATTATTTTATCAATTTTAATATTTGTTGTAATTCCGTTAAAAATATTTGTTGAGACCTGCAATTTGGCAGAAGACTTATATTTATTGTTTTTAGTCGTGGTCAAGTTTTAAAAAAATGTAATCCATTTTTGAGCTATTTATTAACGTTTTAATTTTGCGAATTTTGTACGTAATTTTTATTTGGTCGGTACTCTGTGGTAAAATTGTCAGACTTAATATAAATGCTTGAAAATTTAACACAAGGTTTATTAAATCCCACTTTATAGTAAAAAAAAAAAAAAAATTGAATGAATAGATTTTTTTTTCCGAACATATGTGTGTTGCCGATTTGAGAAAGATGGTAAGGTCAGATTTAGCGGCTGACTAAGTTTCAAAATTATATATTTTTGAAGTTCAGATATTATGCAGATACTACATGTTTATGAATATGTAACCTTGTATGGCTATATTATATTGTCATAATATAGCACGTTTGTTGTAGTCGAATGGTTATGAATAAATATTGCCATACAAGGGGCCACGGGTTCAAATCCCCCGTGTATCGAAAATAAATTGTTTGCACTTTTTTTTACTTTTTACCAAAATAGGGAAAAACAAATGCATTTTAAATGTAACTAGAGACCTAGCTATCACCCCATCGGATGATTTTAATTGAAAAATACCCCTCGATTTGTTGTGTAAACTATTCTATCAGAAACCTTGCTCCTATGTATCAAGTGTAGTTTCTGAAAGGAAATTTTATTTCCATGGTTTAAAGAGGTTATTTTTGTGATTTTTCAATTGGTTTCCATAATAACTAGGAAAAACCGGGATATAATTTCGGATAAACTGAAAATGTACGTAATGTGGGTATTAGTAAAACAATATTATAGCCTTATTTTTTTCTGTGCACAAATTTTTTACCAGCAATTTTGCCTAACTTGTAACGATAACAGTTTTTATAAAAGGACAATTTACTAGCGAGGGACTTCAATGTGGAGATTTTTTGATTTTCCCAAGAGTTTTTCCAGCAAATGTGATATTCCGGAAAAAACAATAGAAAACCGGGAATAATGAAAGGAAAACGAAAAAATCGATACAACATTAAACAAATATTATTATATTATTAAAGAAAATATATAATGCCTATTTAATTATTTTACCATAATATGTCATATATTTATATATATATTGTGGACAAAGCATTACTATCAACTAAACTGCGCTCAAAATCATTTTTTTTTTGTTAGATATGGTTTATCGTTGCTTATAGATATATATATTAAATTACCTTTAACAGTAACTGCACCCGTTTCCATTATCCTAGGATGTCTTTTTTTTTTATTCATGTTACTACTTCTACCACTTTGGTTATAAGGTTATTAGATTACAAGTGTAGGTATAAAGATAAGAGTGAAAACAATAGTTATTCTAAATTGAGTAGAACATATCGTTGTGTTTGAGAAATTGGATGATTTTGTGACTGTTGTCTTTATTTAAGTTAAGAGCTTTGAAAAGTTTATCTGGGATTCCTATGCTTCTTCTGATTTCCTTGTAGTTTACACAGTAATCTAAAAAGTGCTTGATAATATGAGGTTCAGATCAAGTTTAGCACAGCTTTGGTTCTTTCTTTCAGATAAAATGGGACATCTTTGAACAGCCTATACGCAGTTCTTTAAAATAATTTCATCTTTGCAATTGGAAATGTTGTGTTTAGGCAAGTAGATAAAGGTATTTTTAATTATCCTAAGTTTGTTTTTTGGTGTACATCGCTTTTCTGATTCCCATAGGTTTTTTTTTTGCATTAACTTGATAAGTAACGAGTTCGTTTTAAATTACATCACGTTAACGTTATTAAAAAAAAACTTTTATTTTTAGAAAAAACAAAGTTTGTAGACTATTTTCAAGAAGTGCCATATCGTATAAAATGTATGATGTACAAATATGTATTTGATTTGCTAAATTTAATTTAATTTAAAAATTTGTGAAGTTCCGAGTTTTAAATGAGTATAATTAGATTTTCCACTCATAAACATGAGTTTAACTATTAATATTGATGATAAAAAAATCTCAGCTGGGTAAGTGATTGATCAAACTTAAACAGGTTTAATCATTTTCACTTTAAACATAATGATTGGTTACAAAGAATGAAAAATATTTACTGACTTTCAGTTAATTTGCAAAACAATTAACTTTTTGCGTATTAGCTCATTAATTTGTTTAAAAATTAACTTAACCGAGTTTATATACGTATACAAATAACTAAACCAATAATATTATCAATGTATAAATAGATTCATTGTAGGTTATCCAATTTTAATAATTCTGTCAACATTAAAAACGATATATACTAAGACGAATGTTCTTATCAGTTATTAAATTAATATGTAATAATAAGTATTTATTTATTATATAATAATATAATACTATAAAACATGGAATAATAATCAAAAGACAAATGATCTTCTCCTATCAAAAAGAAAAAGACACACGGAATGATTGTTAAAAACAATGAATTTGCAGTGAATATTATACTGATTGCGCGGGAGTGTCTAAATATGATTGACGACGATGCGAAGAAAAACGTAAATGTTTTAGAAAAATGCTGTTGTGGCCAACTTCATAATAATAATACTCACGCATCATACCGATGTAAAATCATGTCAGTATTAAATTTGTTTTTTTTATTTGATTTCTTTAATTTCTAGGCCTATAGTGAGGTTAAATAGAATTATTTTTGCCCCCCCCCCCCTATGAGAAAATAGAAAATATGTCATGGATAATTTTTGATGGAAGTGCACGTTATAAATAATTTATAAACCACTTTTCAATACTTTGACATTTGTTTCCCAAAAACCGTATTATGGGGTGAAAATGAAGAAAGGACGTGTAGATATAGAAAAAAAGAATTTGATTTTTGATACTTCTATTCTCATCAAAAATATGAGTATATGTGAAATTTGAAGTCTATCTGATAAATCGATATTATTTCTAGAAAATTTTTACGAAACAATATTATAATTCTTTCTATCACGGGATAATTATTTTTATTTTTTTTTAAATTTAAGTACAAGTTAAGTGCATTAAAAAACGATTTTTAAATTCCATAAATTTCAGTTACAATTCTACAATAATATTTCTAAAATATTTACGTTATATTTACTCGCATTATCCCGTGCAATTAGTGGTTTACTTTTATAATATAATGGCATACCTTTTTTCCTGGGCCTTAGGGTAACATTATGTGCACCTATATTACTTGGTCCGAATAATGACAATGTCAAAACAAGACCATACAGATATTATAAAAAAAAAAAAAATAATATAATTGACATTTATGTTATTATATTCCAAATACATATCATTATATCTCGGCGTAAGTTTTTTGGTTAGGTTAAAATGTAAATAAGGATAATATATTTTTCGTTTTATCGCAAACTGAGTTATATGTTCGTTTCTATTCGACGGTATTTTGGTTTGAAACAATTTTTTTGAAAAAGCATGTATTAGCCGTCTCTATCTTGCCGACAACGAGTGAAATATAACAAAAATATGTTTGCGATTGCTACAAATTAAATTACTTTTATAATCAATGATTGTATAGATGAAAAAAGAATTATAAAAATTTTGGACGACAACGCTTTGAAGACAACGGTGTTTTTTTTAAATACTTATCATGAAAAAAGTTACGAACGCAAAAATAAAATACAAAACGCATAGAACGATGTAACAAACTTTAATAAATTTTTAATAAAACGATGACGCCACTGAAGTTGCGTGTCTTTATAACGTATTTTGTCAACAAATACCATAAAAGACCTTGCATTAATATCTCTAAAAACCTATAATGTAAAAACCTTTTCGTTTGTTTTTCACAGATTCCGATAATATATTATAGTCAGGGTTATAAAAAAAAACCAGTTTTAGATTCTGAGTGGAGCGAAGAAACTTATGGTTTTACATAAAGATGTTTTTTTTTTTTTTTTATCTGTTAACAACTTTTCTACCAGAAGACTTGCTGGGATTTCTAAGTTTGGCACCTTTATTGAAAGAAAATCGGTGTGGGGAGGTACTTTAAGAAAGTCATTTATAGACTTTCCCAAGAGCTTTCTCATAATATTTGAAAAACCGAAAAAAATAACGATAAAATGTACGAAATAAATTACTAAAATATTGCGATTTTATTTCCCGTGCACAACTTTTCAACCAGCAATTTTGATCCAACTTTTAATGATAGCAATGTTACCAAAAGAAAATTGTACTAGGAAGGTACTTTAAATAAGTAGTTTTTTCAATTTTCTTCGGAGTTTTTTCAGAAAATATGAAAAACCGGGATAAAACATGGGAAAACCAGAAAATCTTAGGAAAATAGGGAAAATCGGTACAACATGAAACAAATATTATTAAAAAAATATATATAAAAATTATTTAATTGTTTTATTATAAAATGATATATATATTGTTAACAAAACATCACTTTCAACTAAACTCAGCTCAGAAAATTTTTTTTTATTTTTTTACAGTTGCTTACAGGTATATATTACATTATCTATAACAGTTGCTGCACCCGTCCTCATTACACTAGGATGTCTTTTTTTGTTTATTTTTTGTAAATATCAAAATCATAATACAGTAGAACCTTCATTGTCTCCAAACTAATTGAAACTATACAGTGTTCGGATAAGCGAAAATTCGAAAACTGGGATTTTTTTTAAAAAATTTAACAAGCTCGCGCAAGATAAAAATAAAGCTTTTGTCTAACGGAGATTCGGATGATCGAGGTTTTGCAATATTATAAAATATTTAAAATAAAACAAAATTTTATCATAATTATGTATTAAAACAAAAATAACGATTGGGAAAATTTTACTTCTTTATCCAAAAGTAATATAAACCGTTTATTTTCATTTAGTTTTTAATAATGAATTGGATACACATATTGTACGCGTATCTCTGCTTTCCGTAAATGTGTTTATCTACTTGTTTAAATTAAAGCTTTGAACGTTTAAAACATATCAAACGTAGGAACAGTTGTTTAAAACATTTCACAACCCTGATTATAATATTGCCCGTACAGTTGCTTGACGGGGACGGAAAATGATGCCACTCTGCAGTGACGGCCACTTAAAATATTTTACCCAGGTATGCATCATGATATACGGAGTGATGGATATCGCATGATGAATTTCGGGGATATTCTTCCATTAAGAATTTCACAGTGTAACGGTTGAAAGACGACAATGCTCGTTAATATATTGTTATTTATAAGTCATTTACGCATAATATTTCGCAGATTATATTATCCTCACCGCAGCCACCACCGCCGTAGAGGTGTCGGTTTAATATTG
>CABPRJ010000487.1:307709-351216 GCA_902439185.1 Cinara cedri | reverse complement strand
TTTTTTTTTTTTTTTTTTTTAAATATATATTATATTATTATTATTATTATTATTATTATGGTCCGTAATAACACGTATTATAAAAATATCGAGAGATAATCATTATCCTGTCCAAACAAAAACCGAGACGCGGCGGTCGCATTATACGCGCGTGTGTATGCAATACACGTAATAATTAGGTATATTTTATTATAATGTTAAACGCCGTGCCCGTCCGTGCGCCGCGCATAAACCCGCCGACACGGGCGCGTGTCCGGCGAAACGATAATATGAAGTGTACCCTCCCTCCATCCCCCCTTTCCTCTCCGCCCGTACGCGCGATGCGTACGAATATTACAGGCGCCGGGCGTGCTGCGGAACCCCTCTGTTTTGCGGGCCGGTACCGGCGACCGTTCAAAAGCTTCGGCGGTCGAAAGTCCGTCGGACCGATGCCGATAACCGCGCAATGGCGGGCTTTTAGCCTCCGGTCCGGTCTACTTTATAGAAATCTCGGCCCGACCGTCAACGCCGGAATCGAATAAATTCCGGTGGCGGACCCCGTCCGGTCGGCGCGTCAGGCCCCGCATTTTCCCCGCCCCGCCCCCCCCGACCCGGCCCCCCTACGGGTCGTTCGACATTCGGGGGGAAAACGTCCCGAGGAAAATTACCGACCGTTGAATCGCGTTTTCAAATCGACTTTTGACTCATAACCCGGTCAATTAATACGGTTAATAAAACGGTTCACTTTTACCGTGCCAACTTGTTTCCGATTAAATTGACCCGACTGATGATTTAAAATTGCCCAGTCTCGCTGATTGGTAACAATAATAACAATATTCGTCCGCGGGTTCGACGTTGGACCACACACATCGGTGGGCGAAAACAAAGAGAAAGGGGGCACAATATACATTCGGCCCCCTTGACTTTCCCGGATCGACTAAAATAAATTTTTTTTTTTTTTTTTTTTTTCCCCCGATATAACCGGCGAATTCGACACGCAATATAAAACAAAAATCAAACGGCTAACAATACAACAGATATAGTATATTACAATAATCTAAAATAATGGTTTTTTTTATGGTCTGTCGGCCAACACACCGACTTTGTGCTTTCCTATTTAATAAACAAATTCGAATATAGTATTATTATACCGTAAATCTACATCTTATAGGTACGTGTGTACAATTATTTTATCACAAATCGCGTTCGCCTATCACAAGTGCGTTTACACAGTATTATTATTGCTCCAGTCGTAAAAATAATAATAAATTACACGATTAAAAAAAATAATAATAATAATAATATTAAGCGCGTGTTTTCACGGAATCGATATAATATTATCATCTTAATAATAACATAATGATATATTAGTGATGTAAACGGCCTACAATTATAGTAATCCTATACGAGTATATTGTCGAATAAAGACTATTATAGTAATCTAATATTTTCACTAGGCACGTGTGATGGGGGAGGGGTGAAGGAGAGGCAATCGCTCCCTCCAAAATCCTGTGACGTTGTTTGTGTTCTAATTATCGTTGCAAACGAAAACGGTTCTGGTGTTCGGCGGAAGTCGAATAGCAATCAAAATTACGGCATAACGTTCAATTTTTTTTCTACCTCTTAATAATACAACTTTGCCCGACTTAGGACCTGAAAATTTGTATCTGCATTTAACCGAGAAAAAGCTCGACAGTTTCGAATAGCTATAAATACCACCTCCAGAAAAAAAAATTAATTTCTATTCCTTTATTTTCGCTAAATTAACAACATAAAAGCCGATTTGAATAGAAACCGTTGTTGCGTATAAATTAATCCCGGTTTTCCGATGTTTCCGAGGTTCGCCTTTATTATTTGAAAAAGTACAAAGGGTATCAGAAAAAAAAAACGACATTCGCAACATGGTTACTACATACAATTCGTTATAGTACAAACCGCCCTTAAGTTGACTGTTGAAGCAAAATGTCCGGCGGAATAGTTGTTCGCCGGTAGAAAAAAACTAAATATGTAAAAACTGCGTACGCAGTTGGTTGTGTAGGTATTGTGGACCAACTCCCCCCCCCACTCGCCGCTCAAAGAAGTTCCCGAATGTGTGTCCGATAGTCAATGCGCGTCTCGTTCGGTGGCCGACGGTCCGGAGAGATTCGCTTTTTCGCGGCGAATATCACATTATCACGGTGTATCGTACATTCGAAAGCAACAAAAGCAGGAAAAAAAAATTTGCCTTAAAAAAAAAAAAAACAACAAACAACGCAATCACCTCGCGCCGTCGTATTTTCACGATTGATTTCGGCCGTTAAATAATTTAATAACAGCGACATTCCCGGAGCAGTTTCGGTCGCGAACATCGTATAGGCAGTTTACGTATACCTACGAACGCGCGTATATAAATACACGGCGGCGCAGACGGACATCGTCGTCGTCGGCAGCACGTGTCTAATAAATATGGTAATGCCATTCGGATATAATAATATACGTTCCCCCCCCTCCCCCTCCCCATTACGGGAGCGGCGCAGACGGTCACCGTGCTCTCCGCTCTCCGTTAATTCATTAGACAAGCGATTCTCGTCCGGCGAGCCGGGGGAAGGGGGGAGGGGACGAAAAAAAAACCCACGACAACGAGGAGGAATCTAAAATTCGCGTGTGCCGGTGCAGCGGCGGCGGTATTACCGCAGTCATAGCTCTATAGGGCCACCGCGAATAACATTACGGCGTCCGGAAAGTGAAGAATGAGATTTTCGCGGTAGGTAATGAAAAAAAAAACGAAAAAAAAAAAACCGGGAGAAAAAAGTTTTTGGCACGGGGCAAGAAAGAGAAGGCAACAGAAAAAAAAACACGTCAATCCGCCGTGGCCGCCGCCGCCGCGGTGTGCGTGTGTGGCTTTTTTTGGGTGTTCCCGAACCGGTTTTGGCGGGAAACCGAATTTCGAAAAACGCGCACGAACGGTCGGCCGCTCGGCGCGTATAATATTATTATTATTATTATAACGGTGCGGCGGCGGCGGCGGCGGCGGCGGACGTGCGTACGCATACATACGCGGCGCGCGGTCGTTTCGGTCTCGCCGTATACATAATAATATTATATTATAGTAGTCGTCGCCGTCCCCGTCCGTCGTCCGAGAGTCGTCTCCGCAAGAAGTCCGAGCCGGAGCGCCTATCCCGCGGGCCGCGGCGCGCGTGTGGTCCCCCGGCCCCGGTGGCAGACCTGTTTCCGTCCGTCGCCGTCCGAGTCGTAGTAACAATAATAATAATAATAATAATAATAATAGTAGTCGTAGTAGTCGTAGTAGTCGTAGTAGTAGTAGTAGCGGTAGTAGCGGTAGTAGCGGTAGTAGTAGTCGTAGTGGTAGTAGTGGTATTTGTAGTAGTGACGGTAGTAGTAGTGTTGGTAATAGCGACAAAAAAAGTAGTAGTAGTAGTAATAGTAGTAGTAGCAGTGATAGTAGTAGTAGTAGTAGTAGTAGTATTAGTAGTAGTAGTATTAGTAGTAGTAGTAGTATTAGTAGTAGTAGTAGTAGTAGTAGTAGTAGTAATAGCGGCGGTGGTAATGGCAGTGGTAGTCGCGTATAGTTATTATTATATTATGCGAGTCGCCGGGCCCCGCCGAACACGGACCGGACCGGTAGCGGCTGTTTCGTCGATTTGTTTTATCGGAACTCTCTCGCGGTAATTACCGCGCCGCCTCTCGTCCGTATTATGCGCGTACAATATAATAAACCGTGTTTGATATATAGGTGGACCTGCCTAAGTGGACCCCGGTCGTAAAACACACGCGCGCGCGCGCGTTCGAATCGCGTTTCGCTCGTAATCGCCGCCAATTATAAAATATATTTATCTTAACGCGGCGCCGTGCGGCGTGCGTATTGCGTTACTCGCGCGCGCGCGTGTTATACGCATCGGGACGTGCGGTACGTATGAACGTCATAAATTACCGATCGGGGATATCGGGGTCGTCTTCGGTTTGGCGGGTAAGGTGGTGTGGGTAAGGGGTGGTTGGGGGCTACGCGAGCGAGGGTGGGTTTACCGTCGTCGCGGGATCGTAGAGCCGACGATTTTTATTATTATCATATCGTTCTGAGCGAAGCGAAGTATGTATCGGTTTTATAACCAACGTTTGTTTTTTTTTTTTTCACATAACAAATAGGACGAAACCGGGGAAAAAACGTGAGAAAATCGGGGAAAAACGTAGAGGAAACGGGACAATTTACGAAATGTATTATTTCAAAATCGTAATTATTATGGCCTTTCGGAACATGAATAATCGAACTCCGTTTTACGATGGTGGATTTGAATGTTCAATATTTTTCTTTAGTGAAGTTCAGCTTATATTGTATTTCTCGCCAGTCTCGTCACTATCAAAAAGTCATTATCTATTATGTCAGGGGGGAGGGGTAGGGGGGTGGTGACCGAGGAGAGATATAAACGCCCAGCGAAAAAAACGTATACTGTCTCCCGAAAACATACGACATTACTGCACAAACTGCATAATATGTGATATATGTAATATTATACGAGTCGTTTTGCTGACGATAAAATACAAAAATCGCGGTATTGACCGTATTTTAACGAGCTACAAAAAAAAAAAGTCATCATCATCGAGCGTATTGTTTTATTTTTTCCTTCCCGGGTGTAAAAAACCACCGGTTCCGGTTATGCCCCGGTATACTCCCTCGGGAATTTACGATACCCCCCGTCGACGAAGGTCTGAAATAAATAAATACCGGCGGAACTCCGCCCTCCCACCCCCCGAACCGCATACCGAAACAGTGCGGGCCGGGCGATCGCAGCAGCGTCAAACGCGGCCCGTAACGATAGTAATTTACTGGTCACGCCGTCGCCGCCGGTAACGTAAACATTTTCACCGTACACGCGCGGCCCTCGGACGAGGCGTTGTGCGCGCGTGTGTACGAGACGATTGTTTACGACGCGAGACGAGCGCGACGCCCGTATTGGTTTCGATCGGATCTACACCCGAGGACGAGTGCCGTTCGGGCCGAGGGTCGTGAACGATGACCGACCCGTAGGGGCCTCGCCCTCCTCCCCAGACCGTATAGACTGTACGAAAATGTCAACTTCGGCGATTCGTTTATTAACGCGTCTAACCCGCGGACCGGCTACGAGCGACCGCGCGCGCGAGAGACTTGAACGGCGAGCGTCGCGCGCGGCTCGGGCACCGGCGGCGAGAAGACCGCGGAGTGTACGCTAGCCGCCGCCGCGGACGCGTCGTCGCGCGCACGGGCGGCGACGGCGTGCGCCCGCTCGGAGACCGCGGGTGACGGCGGCGGCGGCGGCGGCGACGTTATCGCAGTGATGTGCGCGATTCCAAGGCCGCCGCCGCCGTGCAGACCAAAAATGTCCGACATTCCCTGCCGGTGCAGTAGTAGTCGGCGGCCGCGGCAGTGGCGGCAAGGGGCCGGCGAATGATTTAAGAACGTATACAAACATTTGATTGGCATCTGTCGTCTAGCCCGGGCACCGCGCGTCATTAAAATGATCTCGGCGCGGTCAGGGTTGCGGCGCGCGTCGCTGCCGCACCGGCGTCGCAGCCGGCCCGACCGCATAAATCTAAATCGCATAATTTAATAATCTCCTCTCTCCGGCCGCCGCCGACGCACGTACGTAATATAATAATAATAATACACAATACAATATAATACAATAATGCGCCGCCGCCGCCGTCCAAAGGTATTTTTCGCGTCTGCGCCGCCGCATTTATATTTATACAATTTTTATACCGACGAAAAATGTTAATAGAGGCGTATAAAAAGTATGGGAAAAGTCGTCGGGCCGCGGTGGCGTTTATAAGCCCGCCGGTCGCCGGTCGCATAATACCGCGGCGCGCATTATTATTGTGCGCGCACATTATACGAAAACCGCCGGACCGCGCGCCGCGTACGTACGCGACGCGAGGCCGGCGGGCGGCGGCAGCAGACGATTGACAGACGACGAAGGATGATAATCATATGTCGGGCGCATAAATACTGTGTGCGTATGTGTGTGTGTGTGTGTGTGTGTGTGTAGGTATTATATAAGCAGAAGGAGGGAAAAAACTAAGACGGCGACACGACACTGAGGAATCTCGCATGAAACGAGGCCGGTATAATATGCGTGCGCGGCCTGTGCGCGCGTATAACGAAACGTAAGAGCAGAAAAAAAAAAAAAACAACACGAAACAAAACAAATAAATAAATAATAATAACAGAAAAAAAAAAAAATCATACGACAACAAATAATGAACACAATCGGTATAATTTTTCGGTGCGGAATAAATTACCCGCGCGCGTTCGAGTGCCCGAGCTCCCGTGCGGATATCGTAGCGGATTGTGTGCGTGCGGGCCGATACAATTTTTTTACAGCCCCTAGGGTATACGCGTTTGTGTACCGCCATTATGTACCGGGCTTACGTACATGGGTATGCGCGTACCCGGTACCCGGTATACGCATTTCGCATTATGCACGTGTGCGCGTGTACCCCGTGTACGGGCATGCGTGTTTCAGGCGAAATCCCGCGCGGCGCACATAATGTTGAAGAAACACGCGCTCTGCCCGGGCGATCGTTCGAAAATCTCCGTGTTCCGAGAGGCGGTGAAAACAGACAAATGTAAACCCGGGAGAACACCGTATTATTGTTGCGCAGGCCCGTCGCCAGGGTGTAAGCAAGTCGTGCGCTGCTCTAGGTACGGCACCGTACGGTTTCAAAGAAATCGAAGCGGCAATATGGAATTAATTGTAAAAGAGAATAAAAAATAAAAATAAATAAAAAAAGTGACAACAATACGTTTTTCGCATTAGAGCGGTTTCCCGCTGTCGCTCGCGATATAATCCTGACGCGCGAGTATTGCACAAACGTATACAATTATCGCGACATTGCGTGTATATATATGCGTGTGTGCGTGTGTGTGTGTGCGTGCGTGTGATGAGTGATGCTTTAGCATCCTCTACCGTCTTCCATTCTCTTTCATAGCTCACACGATTGTTATCGCGGTGTTCGTCGATAATCCGTCGAATTCGGATTATCGGGAGTCCCCGCGTTTGGCTGCTGCTGTAGGTTTTCGTCTGAAGGAAAAGTCCCGAGTGCCGTTCAATTGTTTAGATTCGGAGCATGGCCAGGAATACAATGGTTTTACAATGTAAAAATGTATTTCTATTTTTTAATTTTATTCAATTGGTAACTTTTCTGCTCAGAATTGATTTGCTGTATCGATTGTGGCCGTTTTTCCGAAAGGAAATTTTGTGTTCGGTCGGTACTTCAGAGAGCGCTTTTTTTTTGATTTTCCAAGCGATTTTCACGATAATTGGGAAAAACGGGAAAGCGTACGCACACGCATAAAATAACAATTTCGATCATTTTTCGTTAACAGCGGTTTATCGTCGCGTACCGATATAAATTCAATTCCCCTCTACATCCTATCTCCCCGACTTCTCACCTACAACAGCGGCGTATCCGTCGCGCGAATTACGTTCCTTTTTTTTCATTTCAATTGTACCGCGAAGTGTTCACGTCGAATGCGCGAACACGCACGCTATACGAGACTTTCGTATCGGCATTCAGAACCGGAGTGCACATGAATACAATTTAGTTATTATCGCATAGCCGCGCGGACGTCGTTTCAACTCGAACAAGTTGTTTTTTTTTTTTTTTTTGTCTCTCGTGTAATTAAACGCGCGTGGAAAAATGTCGAGTTCACCCGGAACCGAATTCCCGCGGCAGACGCGTATACTCATTCCGCGCGGCGGAAGACGAAAAGCTGCTGGACGTCGCGCGCCCCTAGCGGCAGACTTGCGACGATACACTTACGGTGGGGCGCGTGCTCGAGGCCCGCCGTCCTCCGGAATCCCAAACATCCCGTACACGTTAAGTAGCCGTGCCCGTCGGCATGTGCGCACATTACGTTGTATTGCCGTCGTCCGTTTCGGATTCTGAGCGCGGCCACCGGGAACGTATTTGGTTTTACTGCGACGCGCGGTGTTCGGGTTTCTTCCTCCTCCACCCCAACCCCCCCCACCACCACTCTACTGTCTGTAAACGAATTTTTTCCGCCCCGGGAATTTCGTTCCGGTCCATCGGCAACCGGCGTTCTGGTCGCGAATTTCGCCTAGTCATGTACTCTGGTTTTATAGTCTATAGTTGGACTGTGCGTTGAGGGGATCGTTTTCCATATCCACCCCCCCCCCCTTCTTGCAGTTTTCCGAATAAAGGAGAAAACGTATACATATGTATACAGTAGATATCAATACGGCGGATCCGGATCGTGCTCTTTCGTCTACGAATCGCCCACGGGATTCTGTCCATACTCACGATGGCTGCTTATGACGGGGCTGTAAAGCTCAAAACAGAAAGAACGGACATTTTAAATGATCGATTTACTACGTCGACCATATCGAAAAAATCATTTAAAACGTTTTTTGTACGAGTAGTTTTCGGTGAAACGGTTTCAGTGACGACGTGGTAGTTATTAATCATGTTATAATCAACAAGATATTTTAATACAATTTTAAAAACTCGAATTGATTTTATTAAAAAAAATTCACACCGGTTAAATCGTAAATAAGACTCTCGTTTTATTTTTCCTCAACAAGCATACTGTGTATAGGGTACTATTTTTCTTTTTTTTTCTTTAGGGATGTAGTTTATTTTTAAAACCCTATTAGCGAAACTTTTAAATTAAACAAATATGCGTACGGGAGGATGGACGTTTTGAAAGTCTTGTCTCCGTGACGGGTTTCCTCAGAGTTTGATTAGGTGAAATTAGTTATCGGGAACGTCCCTCAATTTTCGGGTACATAATATAATTCGTCGCATCGAAGTTTTCTCCACTTTAAACACTGAGTGTACGGGAGCGCAATAAAATTATTACTCTTAAAATTTACTCGCATTATATTATTATATTTTGTCCTCTATAATTTATTGCTTAATCTCGATGTTTTTACGGTGGTATTTAAGTAAACACCGCAACAGCAACAGTCTGCAGTAGTTGAGAAAACCAGTAATATAGTGTACACATCATTTTTACCGCCGCCGCCACTGTTTTTTAATCCAAATAAAAATGTTCAGATCGTATTATATATGTGTGTGTGTGTGTGTGTGTGTTACAGCAGCCTGTAATAATAAACCAGAACTTCCAGTGCGTACAATATACTGTTGAATATAAACAAATTCGAATCGATTAACCTAGTTTCGCGTATAAATACTCCTATATATCGTCTATAATACTCGTCAGATTTTCAACGAAACCAATAAAATATATAATACGGTACTGTTTAAACAAATTGCCGTACAGTGTAGGGAATACGATGTGTATTCTGTTCGTTTAATTTACTAGTATATAATATTGTATTACCGTATTTATTCGAATACAATAGTTTGGCTATAGATATCTATAAGCTCTGGTACGCAATAGAAAAATGGCTGATATACTGCTGATGTGCGTGCCGCCGTTTAAGGAGCATATTTAAATGGGATGATCTGCACGCGTCGACAAACCGTTGCTAACGAAAAACGATTCTGAAATGAGTATTACTAATCGTATTATATCCTCGTTTAATTAAAATTAAACAACGAGTTGTCAGTTTTTCCCGTGTATTAAGAAAACTACAACGATAATCAAAAAGAAATTTTCTCATAGCGTCCGCTAGATTGAAAATGCTACAAGAACGTTCCTGTACAATTTTTGTTCGGGGCAAAATTGCTGACAGAACAGTGGTACACGGGTACACAAAAAACTTACCGCAGTAAATACATTACTCGCTTCGTTCAGAATCTAAAAGCGGTCGCCGTAATAGATAAGATTCTTTCGCATAACATTATAGATTTATCGTTCGCGAGTCTGAACGTTATTTATTTTTAAAAATCACGACAATATTATTGTTGCGGTAAAAGCGCAACGGACATACAGTTATAATACCAAAGGTTAGGTTACTGCGGGGTTTATATTGCGTACCTATTCATCTATAGAGAAAATGCCGACGTACGACAAAACTATTGTTGCGTATAATAGTAAAAGATAAAAAAAAATAAATAAATTATATATATAATATTATTGTAGAATGTATAGGAACCGGTCGGGCCGTACATGAATAGTGTATAAATAGTAATAAATACGTGTCGGCGGGCGTACAATGTACTTTTACGCTTAAAATTCACGGTGATGGCAGTAGCGGTGAAAACGTTATCCAAATCGATTTAAATTTTGATTTTGTGACGTGTACGACGTTGTTATTACAATATTACGGTTTTTTCAAACGCGAGGCAATACGTATTGATCGGAAACTCTGTACACTTGTATACACGGATACCCGATATAGATATTAGACAGGTATACTTGCGACGACGAGTGTCGTCTCTCGTTGAAAATCTCGTTTATTTTGACGGTACGGCGTCGTATTTTGGGATTTTTCCAACGCGTCCAACGCGCGCCTAGAAGACGGAAATCAATTTTCAATAATAATCGATATTTTTCTGTAATAAATTTATATAATTCAATCCGCCTTATAACTATAGCTGTAATCGATCGACTGTAAATACATGTACAGTGCATTAATTGTTATTGGCTTTTTCTCTATTCCGGCACTCGTCTAACTTACTTGATATCGTATAGTAGCGGGTCGGATAGGTATCGTTTCAAAGAAGAAGATCTACACGTTCAGGTTTCTTTGACAAATTAACTAGGTAATGCAAGTACCGGCACATTTTCGATTTTAAAACGGTAAAATTGGGAAATATTTCTCCGTAATCTCCCGTGTCGCCTTAAATACGCCACCGTGATGATACATTTTGTATTATATAAAGAAAGATTGGAAAAAAAAAAAAACAAAACAAAACTAACACCGTGTCGACGACGCTATAAACGCATGCGACTAAAACAGGATCCTATACTTATTTAAAAAATGTGTTTTATATATCTACTATAAAATAGAAGAGCACGTTTTATAATAATATTATGTTATTCTATGTAGAAGACGTCGCGCGTCGCCGGTGTAACGATCTTGTATTTTTGTTTGAACGCATTCAGTCGGAACTGCAGTATTTTTGTCGGGACGACGGCCGTTCTGACGTCGAGGAAATTTCACAACACAAACGCCGTGTTTTTTACACATTCGAAAATATAATATAATAATATCATCTACGGTGTCTTCAAAAGTTCAGCGATCAAAACGAAAATATACATTTCTTATCGGTATTTTCTCATTTGTTTTTGTCTACCGTGATTTAAATCGGGAATAAGGTGTCTAAAAGATTAAATGGGTTCACGAACTAATACTGCCACGGCGCTTTTAGAAAAAAATGTGTTTCGCAGAACCCTAAATGAAAAAACACAAGGTTAAATCGTTAAGTGTGTGTGAAACGCTTGTGATTGGTCCCCGAAACACATTTTGGGAACCGCTTTAGGAATATGTTGAAATCTCTGTGATCACGGTTCCGTTATTTCACGCCAGGGCTATATTTAGGGATGCAACAATCTGGGGATGTGACTACGTTTCGAGGGGACGACTAATTTATATGTTAATATTTTCAATACTTTAATTCCTTTGTAATTCGATTCCATTAACGAACACTAAAAATGATACAAACTCGTCTTATAAACTATTGCCTTAGGTCGACAATGAATAATAGCCGCCTAAATCCTTTAGCCATGTTAAACATCGAAGGTGTGATTTAACATCCGACATCAATACTATGATAACGTTTATAATTTGAAGAATATGCTGAATCACAATCCAAGAAGAATATTTTAATATTTGTCAGTTTTAAACAGTCATTTCTTTTTTCCCCCTTTTTTTTTTTTACCTTTAAACGACAAATCCTTTTCTAACGCAATCTAAATATTTTCGAATCCGACAACATTCCAACAGATCCGTCGTTTAGAATGTCGTCGTGGAAAATAAAGCTAGTTACGTTTTGTTGGTGCGCCGGTGCGCGGATTTTTGCGCAAAATTCGTTTTATAAAGTGTATACGAGTTCTATATACTTTCTAATTTACCGTGTGCGATATGTCGAGTATATCTGAATTAATTTCATTTTTTTGCACGAAATCGCGTATTTCGCGACCGATACGAATTAACATCGCGCGGAAATCCGGTCTCGTTTGAAAAATCGAAAAAGTCAAAATCAAATCCAATCGACTTGGAAAACGATAATACATTATAATAGCAATAATATCAGTGAACGATCATTTGATCACTATACAGCTCTTATTGCGATACGTGAACGTTTTTATAACGGCCGGACCGATGGACGTCGGGTCGAACGTCGGAACGTCTTTGAATAAACACGACGGCATAACGACGGAAAGAAATCGGTTTTCTGACGGTTTTCTAAAACTATTATTATATTACATCCGTCTCGTTTGCATCGTCGCGATAACATCGTTGTTTCCGAGACGGCAATAAAACATAATACGCGGATTGCTGCGGTTTGGCGCGCGACGACGATTCGTCAGTTTTCGAGACGAGAGTGTGCGAGAGAGAGAAAAAAGAGAACATGTTAAAATAATATTATATTGCGCGTATGTGCGCGCGCGATGAATGTGAGTCATCCGGCGATGTCTGGGTGCGATGCCAAAAAAAAATGTTTGATAAATATATTATAATATACGCGCGTTGTAACAAGGACGAAGTAAATGCGATTATTTCTATGTTATTTTTTTTTTCCGTCGCAACGTCCGGCAAAGGCAACGGCAGCAGTGTGTATTATGCAGCCATTGAAACCGATCCAAACGCCGCGGTTACAACGTGTTCCCCGCGTAATGCCATCCCGTCGGACGTCCGCATCCTTCTTGTGCCACTTTTTTTTCTTCTTCCTCTTCGGTTTGTCTTCTCCTTAAAAGGATCGTTCTGATGTGCGTATATTCTCTAGTATGGATTTCGGTGCGTTTTGCATACTGTTTTCCAAAACCGCTAGTTGTGCGGTATGGTATTTTTTGTTAATATTAATTCGTTTCACGAACGTTTTCAAATAAGGAAAAGAAACTTTTTTAGTATTGATTTTTTGAAAAAAAATGTTGATCAAACTCATTTTTTTTTTTTTTTTTTGGGGGGGAGGTCATTATGTAATGTTTCGGATGGGGGACATTTTCTGATCTCAAATTCGGCTTTAAAATTTTATTTGAAGATTACTGCATATGAGAATAATAAATATGCAATCCAAATGAATTAAACATTTTTCAGATCAAAAGTTCAAGTCACAGATCTGTCCAGTTCTGGAAAACTTTTAAAAACATTGTCCGTTTAAAACTTATCAAAAAATAATAAAAATATAGTGCGTTTTATAGGTGTGTTTTTTTTTTTTTTTTTAAAGCGGGGAAGCATTTTTGGAGTTAATAGGACACATTTCCGGCCCTACACTTACATAGGCCTTGACGTTCGCCTTGATTTTGACCGCGGAGGTAGCACACTTTTCAGGTTACAAGTGTATTATCTCGTAGTGCGTCCTCTGCGTCTTCGTTTTCGGCATGATATAATATTTCACGATGACGGTATCTTTGTCGTCGAAAACATTGTACACATCTATAGATACGCAGCCATTTATAGAGTTTTATTTTTCTCGGGATCGAAGTTTCCGGAAAAAAATAAGGTTTATCGGGAAATTCTTTTGAAAGTATTAATTTTCTTCAAAATCATATGAGTCACAATTATTATACACACGTATAAACTGTTACGGCTACTGTTGAAAATTGTATGACGTCAACTTTTTGTGCCGTTAGTAATTATGTTTTAAGCGAAACATTACGATTTAAAAATCACCGTATCTCGTTTGAAATTTAAAACGTCGACAAAATAAAATCAACAATACGGTCGTATTATAACTTTAAGTTCGGCAGACTGTAATAGGTCGACTCGCTCCAATATTTCAAAAAAAAAAAAAACTATAACTATAACGTCGCCAAAATCGATTCTACCGAACGAAAATTTCGGACACCCGATTTTCGACGTCATAGCCGTAATGACATTGCACACAGTAACACAGAAAACAAAACGGCGGTGTGCCGTTCACGTGAATTATTATTTGTCACGCGAAACCCGCACGGATGATATACGAGCTGCGAGTGACCTTAAACCGCGTATGCCGGCGCGGCGGTCGCGATTGCAATTTTTTTATTTCACCGCGTTTATAATGTAAGTAATAATAATATCATCTGGGCGTATTCTCGATCGAAATCTCATACACCCGGACCACGGATTATATTATAATCGTAATGATAATAGGTGGGTATATAATATTGTAATAATGTAATTATATTACGAAAACGCCCATTTAAACGCCGATTGCGCACTCGGATATAATAGTAACAATAATAATAATAATATTGTTGCGTTACGATCGTGCACGGCGGACGCGGAGATCCGTTTTGGCCGTAAAACAATAATAACAATAAAAATTCGCGGTTTCGCAAACGGGCCCCGAAAACGTACGCGTGCAACTAATAAGGCGCGTTCGGCCCGCGAAATTCGTCTACGGCGTTACGGCGGGCGGCGCCGACAACGCAATACGATAATATTAATAATAATGTATACCGGTAACGGTTCGAAAGTATATATTATCAGGTATTTTATTAAAAAAAAAAAAAAAATTACAAAAAGCGGACGCGGACGAAATTATTATTATTATTATTATCATCATCATCATCGTTGTTATTGGGCGCGTTGTTCGCCCGGGCCGTAGGAGTCGAGAAGCGCCGAACCGAGCGTACAACGCTAACCGCAATAGGTTAACAACCGCGCGTCATGGCCGTGTCAGGGCGAGGAAACGCCCCGTAAAAGCGTGTGGATTACACACGGAGTGCGGCGCTGTACGGCCGCGAAACCCGGACGCGGAATAAGGCCGGACGGCGTATCCTCGAGAGCTTCGAATCGCGGCGTCGGAGATGGACGCGGCCGCGAGTGAATCGGGCAGGGCGCGCCGTGCCGTCAAGAGCGTGCGCAGTGAATCACGCGAACGCCGAGGGATACTACACGCGGTCGGAACGGGACGACCGAACGCGATTGGTCGCGTATTGGAGGCGCGGAAACGGAATGGTTTGTAGAATAAACGGAACGGGGAAATTAAAGGCGAATGATTTCCGACGCTGGACTATCAAGCTACTCGCGACCGAAGCGGTTGGCTGTGAACGGCGAAGCGTGAAATGCGCGTGTCCAACTGCGAAACGTGCCACGAGGTTGAATGCGTGAAGAAGGACTTTAACGTATTGTTACGCATTGTCCATAGCCGTAGACGGATCTAGTGATTCCGGGGGCCAGATATCGCGCGTCTTGACTTTGTATTCCGTTTAATGCGTCCGCGCTCCAGAGACGTTGCCCACCGTGAGAACGGGTAGGGCGAGAATTCAAAAACATCGCGGTCTAGAGTTTTGGACGATTTACCGTGCATAAAGAACAGCGGGTATGGGATGATGTTATCGTCAACATAATCGCGCGGAATTCGAAAATATCTAATCGCAAATAGAAACAGACCTGACTCCGTGGATCTCGCGCAACATTTATACGATAAACTACTCCGACGGTCGGTCGAGTGAAAGGCCTGCAGTAATAATTCTGAAAAATATTTTTTTATAAATCTCGGCCGTCTCGGGCCGCGAGCAAATGCGGGTGAATCCGGTTCCGTGCGTTGCGCGTCAGAAAGATTTCCCCCGTCTAGTTTGTAATCCGACGACGAGATACCGGATCGATTATTGATAGTAAACGTTATCAATTCAATCTCTCGCGCCGTCGTCTCGCGCCCCGGCCGCACGCGTTGGTTGTCCGTCGGACGCGTCGAGAAGTGTATTGCACTGGCGGTTTTCGAGGGTAACGTCGAAAAGTAAACCGGACCGACCGTCGAGTCTTAAATGGAAAACACGCGGAATACGAAATCACGAATAAAAAACCTAATGTCCCACACGCGGCGTATTACAGCGGCTCTGGAGATGTCAGCGTCTAATGTTTGACGATACGCTGTCGACAGTTCTACGTCACAGCAATCGCGACCGATTAGACGCGTGAATTTCAATTGTAACGCGATACTTTCGCGCGGTGCCCGCCCGGTTTACTGTGAGCCGCGATAACGCGGATGTCGTCTCGAGAGCGGGCGGGGCCGGGAGCGGGGGCGGGGGACGTTGACGTTTTGAAGCGGATCGAAAATCGAGCGTGGCGCTAGAGAAACAAACCGTTTACGGTTCCGCAACGATTGAGGAATCCACGAGCCAGCGCCGTCGGTCGGAGTTCGCCGGGGAGATCGCCGGTGCACGGTGCACGGGTGAGACCCTGAATTTCACGACAGCCGACTCGCGCGTCCCGACGTTCTCGACGTTCCCGATAATTGTCGTCGATAAATGTTTTCGTTCGGATCGCGTGGCGACGGTGAATGCAAAACGCGGCGCGTTCGACGAAAACGTTTTTTTATTGCCGTAACCGTGTGACCGCGGACGGGCGGCAATCGACGCGGCGTCGCTGTAACAGTCCGCGCGACGCAACGACGTGCGGAACGACGCGCGCCACTCGGATCGGCGGAGCCACGTTGAAGGGAGAAAAATGAAAAAAAACAAAAAGGCCGACGCGTGCCGTGTTTCCGCGGCTTTAAACTCCCGCGGCCGTCAGCGACGCCGGCCTTTTTTTTGCGCGCGCGACGGTGGCGCAATTCGCCGCGCGGCTTAGAAATCGTCTGCGTCGCGCGCGTCGTATTTGAAAACCAGTATTGGTTTTGCGCCGAGACGAAACGATTAACGCCGTATGCAACGCGGAACGGCGCGCGGACTTTCCAACCAGTTCCGTTTGGTACGTCATTTCGCGTTTAGCGGTTTTGACATTTGTTTGACGTTTCCCGAGCGCCCGCCGACGCGACACAACGGCGGACGTCGCGTCGCTTTTGCCGCGGCTCCGCGCGCATTTCGCAAAACGGCAAAACGGTTTTGTATTTGTTTCGACGGGTTTTCGCGTCAACGCCGGCCGATACGTCCCGGACGAAAATAACAAAACTCGCCCGTCGCGGTGTTACGGTTGTGGACAACACAATCGCGGCGGTGTTCCGTGTTCGGTAAGACTTCGCGCGCTTTTCCGTACGCGTTTCCGGCGCCGAATTCCGCGTTTAAATATGCGAAGTCACCGAAGTACCCGCGACAATCGACCTGTTTCCTTGTCGAATCCGCGGGCTAGCGGGTTAGCGTTCGTCGTAACCGGGCATAACGCAGTCCGAGTGCGGCGGCGTATGGCTCGGTTAAACGAAAAATATAAGGGAACATTTCTATAATGCTTTGAAACCTAGTTTAACCGCATTTTTTTTTTTTTTTTTCTAGCATTTATCTTCTGTCTTTACGCGAATCAAATATTTGTTCCGTCGAACGGAAACGTTTGAACGTTTAACACGGACGTTTTACTTGAGAGTGAAAAAAAAAAAATTAAAAATTAAAAATTGAGCGTAATGTAGACGTTTTTTTTTTTTTTTTTTTATTTCTAGGCGTTTTAAGTCGAAACTCAGGGGTTTTTTTTTTTCAACAACATTCTTCGTGAGAAATAAAAAAGTAACAATGTTTTCGGCGTGTTGTCCGCGTTGTTGAAATTCGCGGTTCACTTCACGCGCGCTACAGCAGCGGCGATTTTTTTTTTTTTTTTCTAATGAGATCATCGGGTTATGTCCGCAATAATAATAATAATGTCCGTTCTTAGAAAACAGTGCGAACGCTAATAAGTGTATAATTTAGAACTACTATATATACTCACTTGCTACTCGATCCGACCATAAATAATGTTTGTTATATTCGATTATAGGCTGCCCGCGTACCGGTCCCAATGGTTTTCAGCCGTTTATAATAATAAAATTACGACCGTCGCCGTAAAAAAAAAAAAAAAATTAATACACGCGAAAAACATTTTATTTAATACGCCTCGGGTATTCGGGGTATAGCTCGCGCGTTTAGCGGTATAGTTTGAATTGTTGCGCGCGTTTTTCGCTCACGGGGTTAACGATAATTTTCCCCCGGCCGCGGGAACTTTGGAACGCAGTCCAAAGCTCGCGAACCCCCGAGCGTATACATTATGCTGGTAGCATTTGTTCGGAGGTTTTTTTTTTTTTTTTTTATGTTTCGTTTCGAGCGTAGCGTTTTATTACTGTACGCCTTTTGTTTTCTTTCCGCGAAAAATGTTTCCGCCGGAAATCTGGATCCGATCGTCGACTGTAGCGCAATGTTGTTTTCGATAGCCGAGTTTTGCCTTATTGGCGCATACGGGACGTCAATGTTTTATCCACTCGTCGTTGTTTCCTTCATAATCGTGAAAAAAACCCCGGGAAAAACGTAGGAAAAATGAGAATATACGGTCTCGGTTATATTCAAATAACTTTTTTTCTTGTAATTCGGTATTCTAACCCCTTTTCCAGACGCGATAAAATGGTATTCAAAACGTTATCGAGTCATTGGATTCCGAGCTATCAACGGGCTTAATGATACTTTCTATTTTATTCTGTCAAACGCAGTAGCGTTTTTTTCCATAAATGTTTAAAGTTCACGTTTCATCGCATGTCCGTGGCGAAATTTCGCTCATAATCCTTTTACGCCAAAAAATTAAACAGCCTTATCGCCTATTCCCGACCAGCCGCCCGTACAACAGAGTGGTACCCGTCGGCAGTTTTTTTTTTTTTTAGACGGAGACGATACTGTTGCGGGCCCCGTGTGTTTCCGTGCGATTTCTCAACAGTTCATCGCGGATTTCACACCGACGGTTGTTTTCTTGCTTTTTTGCGTGTACACACTCGGCTTTCGCGAAACAATTCCCGTCCGACGCGGACACCCGCGAGACGAGCGAAACTCATGAGCCGTGCATTGAGCCGTGGTGCCTACGCTGCGTCGCGCCAATTATGCGAACCGGCGCGGCGTCGCGTCCCGCGATCGGATGGGTTTTCGAGTTTTCGACGGGCGTCGCGACGTTTCTCGCAAACGGCGGCGCCGATAACGCGGCGACATCAGCGCGCGGTACGCGACACACGCGTTTACGTTTCGCAACACGCGTGTACGCACGTCGCACGGTTTGAGGTGAAGTACCGCGCGCGCCGGTGTGCCCTGCGTGCCCTGCTCCGTCGTCGCCGTCGCCGTCTCGCACACCTGCGCGATTAATGTCGGCCGGTTGACGACGTTACCGATCATCATCGACAGGTCTAGTCAACCGCCGCCGCCGCCGCCGCCGCGACCCGTCGTCGTCGTCGTCGTCGTCGTCGTCGGAGGCCACCGAGGTTACCCACACGCTGTACAGGATCTCTCGTATATAACGTACGCGCGCACACACACACACACACAACACAAAAACTTACTGTTGCATTATAGGCCCGTGTGTGTGTGTGAGCGTACGGCGAAGAGAGCAGCCACTTGCCATAGTCGGCGTGTAGAGCACAACCGGACTGCCGCGGCCGCAGCCGGACAGCCCCCCATACATAGGCAAACGACAAAATATTCCCAGCGTCATCTCGGCCTCTCTCTGCGCTACCGCCGCCGCCGCCGCCGCATGACCAACGGTTGAGCCACCCCGCCCTAGGCGATGGCGCATTACAAAACACGTACGTGCGATCCGCGTATGCGTCGTACGCACGTACGTATGTGTGCCGTGTGTGCGCGCAGCACAGTACGTAATATACGTATTTATATACGTTATTGTAGGCACGCCCACTACGTATAGTTACGTTTATGTGTACCGCGTACGCGCGTAGACGCGGCAGACGTCGGCGTGCGGGGATTCGCGATTTCCCCCCCCCCCGCCCCCGCCGGGTTTTCGTCTGCGCTCGGCGCGTGGGAATAGAGAACACCTCGGCCTCCCGGGAAAAAGCTTCGCGGTACGCCCGGACGACGTTCCCGCGGACATCGGTTAGGCTACGTAATAGTAACGACAACAACAACAACAACAACAACAACGATATTACGCGACGCGGGGACGCGGAGCGGGAGGAAAACGCGCGCGCAGACAGTCCGGGGTCAAGGATCCGCGGCGGCGGCGGCGGCGACGCGCATGACGACGACGCGGGGTCGTCAAAGATGGGCATGCGGTTTTTGCGGTCGCGCGTACGGCCGCTGCGGCGCGGCGCGGTCCCGCGCGCCGATGTAGGACAGCCGCGAGACGGAGTGAACGGTTTCCGCGGCCGTCCGCCTCTTTGACGAACCGCGTCACGTAGGTATACGTCGACGGCGACGCGCGTTACGGTAGGCACGAGTGCGGCAAAGACGTCGCGCCGCGCGATCGCACGACAATTGTGCGGAACCGCGCGACAGGCCGGGGCGCGTTTTCCGGGGTCGGCCGGGGCGGACCCGCGGGGACGCGTCGTCGTCCGCGCCCTGCCCGCGAAAAGCGTTCGGCCGCGGCCGGTTCGGGGATCGGGCGACGCGATTCCGCGGCCCCCGCCGAGCGCGCGCCGTGCGGGAAGAACGTGCGCGAGCCGGCGCGGCGTACACCGTAAATGGTATCGGTGGAATTTCGCACGAGTGCCGTCGCGCGCGCGCCGCGGCGAGTCGGGGGCACGTCCGAGCGCGCGGGAATTCCCGAAGGCCGCGGCCGGGCGATCTTTCGACGCGTGCACATCAACCGGCCGTTTAATGTCACGTCGTCCGTACGTTTTACACTCTCCTCTCTCTCCGGGGCCGCCGTCGGTACGACGCGACCGCCGCATTAATATTATTATGTTTTCAAGTCGGATTTTTTTTTTTTCTT
Source organism: Cinara cedri (assembly GCA_902439185.1). Taxonomy (NCBI): domain Eukaryota; kingdom Metazoa; phylum Arthropoda; class Insecta; order Hemiptera; family Aphididae; genus Cinara; species Cinara cedri. The sequence continues at coordinate 330,580 of CABPRJ010000487.1, read as the reverse complement.
TTCGTCGTATTATTATCTTTCTTTTACGATTTCGCTTCGCCGTCGCACGATATTCCCCGCACCCTCACCCCTCCCCGCGATCCGACCCGTACGCCGTACGGGTTTCGCGAGGGCGTGTATCGCGCGCGCGCGCACAAACGCTTAAAACGCACGGCGTTGTTTACTACGCTATTAGGACGGCGAACGAAAATACATTTCCGTCACGATAAACGCACGCGACCGGACCGTGTGTATCCGCGTGACGCGCGTCAGAACGTATCCGTGGTGCTTTTCACGCGGACGTTACGATAATATTTTGCCGCGCGAATTCCCTTCCGGCGTCTCTTGTGCGGCGTCGTGTCGCGCACGGAACAGCGGAACAAGTGCCGGCGGTACCCCGCGGCTGACCGCCGTCGCGCCGCAGTTGTGGGCGTGAAGTTAGGGGACGGCACGAGAACGTACGATACGGAGATTTGACATTTTTTTTTTTTTTTTTATGCGTCTACGCGCAACGACTAACCGACGAATAGATTTACCTTGTATTAACGCGAATTTTTTTCATTTTTTTTTTTTTTCACTACCCACGACGAACCGCCATTTTCGCAAAACGCGATAGATAATAACGGACGTTTTCCGCGCGGAAAACCAAAACAAATACGTATTATTAACATGTATACGAACCGCATAATAATCGCTTTTGTTTCGTGTTATGTTGCATACAGTTCAGCCGATCGGCGTTTGGGGACTCCACAACACGACGTTAAAGGCCAAAAGCGCGCTGAAATTGATGTGCAGGGCCAAAGGGAACCCGATGCCCGCCCTGCAGTGGTTTAAAGACGGCCAGCCGATCACGGTGGGCAGGCGGAGGATTCAATACAAAAAGTAAGTACAACACTGCACAACCGCTGTGCCGTGCGCTATTGACGTGCAGCGCGGATTTCGTTTCGACAACCCCGGTGCAAACTAAACGATCGATAACGGTACGGAATGCGAACGAACATTTCGTGCTGTATGTAAATAATCGCACTTCTGGCGTATTGTTTTTGATTCGTTGATATGCATGTCGAAACAAAATTCATCGAAAAAAAATGTCGATACCGCTCACGGGGGGGAGGGGGGGCGGGTATAGGCCGACGCTAATACCCGTTTACGGATTTCGGTAACGTTCGACCGCGCGCCATTCGTGCGCATTCAATAGAATTTCAAGCGGGTCGTATATTATTTCCCGTCTTGGCGACGGCTGTAATATTGCGAATATTGCGAACGTACGAACGCGCGCGTAACTCATCATCGTCGCCCGTGACTAACATCACGGCGGTATGAAATCGTGTTCCAGGAAAAGATCCATGCTCGTGATACCGAGGGTGAGGCCGGACGACAGTGGCAAGTACGAGTGCAGAGGCACCGGAGTCCAAACCGGCCATGTGGCCGTCACGTCGGCCCAAGTCGTAGTCAATTCCAAACCGGACAACTGTGAGTAAAATAACATTGTGCACGATTTTATCCGACCGGCGACAATTATGCTTCGGAACGAAAACGATCGGACCGGGGATCCGTTCTTGCCGTCTCCCCTCCCACGCCCCCCTCCCGAAAATACCGTCGACGTTTCGTTTCGGCAGAGAAAATAATACGGGCGCGTACCCCGCGGGGTACATCGCAATAACCATCAAGACCGTGCACCCCCGACCGGCGTTGAGTTTGTCGCGCGTCACCGTACGAAATGTCAATTGTAGTAGGGGGCCCGCGGCCTCTCGGGCCTTCGCGGTTTACGTCTGCGCGGCCACGACGCGGCGCGACCGTGTTTAACGGTTTTCGGTGTCGTTTCGATCGCCGAACGCGATCGCGGCTGTTCAATAAAAAGAAATTTTCGCCGAACGTGTGACTTCGGGTGCGTACGTGCGCGAGGTCGGGCAGGTACGTTTCATTTGAAAAAACGATACGCTTTTTCACGAAATCCGCTTCGCGTCGGCGGGTAGGTGTAGGGGTTCGTTTAAACGGGGCGAACCAGAAGGGTCCTGGAATCCGTTTGGCACACTTTACGCTTATGTGTTTTTTTTCACCGTCAAACGTACGCCACTGGGGATGGCCATCTCTCCGGTTACAGTCTTGAACGGTACCGCAAGTAACAACTTGAATTTTCGGTAATTTCAAACCCTAATAAAACATTGTTTTTATTTTTTAGAGCGAACGTCTGCGAAAGAAATACATGTTTCGAAAGTCGTGTTTTCGAAAAGTTTCGTTAGGTCTAGTCGGTTATCGGCACCGCCCCTCCGTTTTCAATAAATGTCAATAGTTTTCTAAATCAATTTTCCAAAAACAAACCGAAACCGAACCATTACTATAACAACAATTGGACGCCCCCAAAGATAAAGGACGTAACTCACGTTTTATCATTTTTTTTTTTCCACCAGCGCGGATTAAAGATTCAAATAAAATTCTGATTCTAGATTCTATGTTCAATTAATTTTTTTTTTTATTTTCGAAAATATTCGTAGATTTCGGTGTCAAAAAACGGAAAATCGCGATCGCTTTCCCCCCCCCCCCGAGTCATCTTTCCGGTTACTCCGGTCACGGCAAACTTTCGGGTGAACTTTCCGGGTAACGTCTCATTTCGGCGGAAAAGGGCACAATACCGGAACGGATTGAACGATATTGAACGAGCCGTTCGATTCGAAAACCCCGGGTGCACATAACTGTCCCCGTTTTCGTCGGCAAGAGGGGAGAACGGTCGAAAGCTAGTTGCGCGGGTAGTACCCCTTCTTCTCCAGGAGCGTCGACACACGGCGTGTGATATACAAATATCAACGTGTGTCGATACGAGTTTGTTATTATTATTATTTTTTTTTCGTTTCTAAAATATTATTATATAGGACGAGTTGTAATTCACCGGGCGGCTACATAATAATAATAATAATAATAATAATAATATAATACCCCCTCAATTAATTTTAATTCGAAAATATTCACATTCCACACGCATACTCGTCGGCGGTTTGAAAAAAAAAATAATAATAATAATAAAATTAAAAATTAATGTGATAAAACGGGTACCGCGGCATTATAATATACCAGTACCCATATTATAAATTTTATAATAACAATATTATTATTATTATCATTTTTTTTTACACGCGCAATTACGAGAGACCGATTTCCCATCGCCGGACCTATAAAACGACGCCGTTACTTAATAATAATAATGGTACCCTATCACCACCTCAGGTACGACATGGGCGACCTGTAGAAACCGTTTCGGAGCTACTATCGTTTTGTTTTAGATCCCGAACGGTCAGCGACGGAGGAATGTACGCGCGGCGATAGGTTTTTTACTACGATTCGTGTGTGTGTGTGTGTTTTTTTTTTTTTGCCTTCTCGGTGTCTGTAAACACAACTGTTCTACCGGAATTTTCGTTCCGACGAAAAAAACGTTTTTACCGTAATATTTTCGATCTGTTATCGAGGACGTAATTTTCCGATTTTACTCTTGTTGTTAGTTAAACACGGGGAAAAAAATGGGGTTTTGTTGTATAGTTCATGTTTGATTTCTCGGTTACCCGGACGACAGGGGGAAAAATACGGTTAACGGTTCAAAATGGTTTCTCGTTAACAATGACTTATCGTCGCGCACAGACATAAATCAAATTACTCTACAATCATTATTGTTCCATCATCTCTTCCGACTTTCCTCCTAAAACCGTGGCGCGAATTAATTCAACGCGCAGGTGTATCCCGCTCCTACGGTCCCGATTTCGGTTTCGCTGAGACGCGTGCGAATTTTTCGATTTTTATTTTTTTTCTTTTCAATTAAACTACATTTGTTGCTGTCGTCGAACGACTTTTGTAAATCTTGCTCCGATCGGAAAATGTCGAGCGGCATATGCTGTCTGCGTCTCGGATCTCATATGTTTTCACGATAACCGGGAAAACGTCGACGGTTTTCGTTCTCTACCGGAATTCCCACGTCGAATTTCAAGAGTGGGCGTCGCGTTTTCTCGAAAACGAATAGATCGTCCGGTTGTTGTTTCCGAAAATCGAGGGCGGGGGCGGGAGGAGGGGGGTGGGAGAAAGAACGAATTTTACGACGCCCCGTTAAACTATCGTATTACTGCGATATCGCCGTTATTGTATTGTTACGAAAATACCGTCGGCGAGAAAGACGCACACGCGCGAGCAGAGAGAAAAGAAAGAGAGTGTGTGAGAGACAGATAAAGAGAGAGAGAGAGAGAGAGAGAGAGCGAGCGAGCGAGAGAGAAAAAAACGATCGCGCGCGCGAGCACACGTCAGAAAATTCCTATACCGCTAACGACCCAATTTCCACGGGACCCGCGCGCGAGCCGAACGACCGTCGCCGTCGTGTAAACGCTAAACAAACACACGAAACGTACACGGTAGGTATAATACGTGTACAGCCCATTATACGCATACGTATACGTATAATAATAATAATAATAATAATAATAATACAATATTATTATGTTGTGACTGTGCGGCGGCGGCGGCGGCGCGTTCGTCCCGGGGTGCCGCGGGGTCCCCCGCGCGCCGTGGCCGCGGAGCAGCGAGACGCTTGGGGGACGGCCGGACGACGACGGGTATGGAGGAGGCCGGGCACACACGCACACCGGTCAGACGCGTATCACGTGTGGTCGCCGATCGCGGTGGCCGCGCTCACACACACGCGCGCACATACGCGCACACAGACGCGCGAGCGCGCGCGCGCGCGCCATCTGTTCGGCGTGTTTCAATCAATGCGAACGCTCGTACGTGCTCGAGACTCCACTCCCAATATATACGCGCGTACGTGTATAATATAAATATAGGTACTAATAAGTAATACCGCGTATACCTCCTGTGCGCGAGCGTACGTACCGTATAATATTATTACGTTGCGTACGGTAGGTACGTACGTACGGTACGTATTATGCGCGTACATGCGTCGTCGTGCGACCGTCCCGACGTGCGCGCACACAATTAAACACTTATATATTATTATTATTATTGCCCGTCCACAACGTGTACGCGAGACGGGATAATCGAAATCGTCGCCGCCGCCGCCGCCGAACGCAATAATAATAACGACGCCCGTCGATTTTTCTTCCCCCTCCCGCCCCACCCCCTCACCCGCCCGCCCGCTGCCGTTGCCGTTGCCGATAGTACCGCGTGTAACGCGCGCGCGCGGTCCCGGCGCCCGCCCGCGGCATTTACGCCGACGTCCGGCGCGGTCCGCTCGTTTCACGCGGCGCAACGGCAATCTCGTAACGCCGTCCGGCCGTCGCGCGCGTCACCCGATCGCAATCGTTACGGGTCGTAATCGTCCGGCAATCGTCCGGCGGGCGTCGAGATTGCCGTCGCCGTGCGATACTCCGCGCGCGGCCCGCGGGTGTCTGCCGCGACGTTTCTCTTATCGCCGCCGGATAACCCGGCGCGGCGGTCGAATGAAAAACGCCGAGTGGGACATTTCGCCGTCGCGGCTTTCAAGCCCCGCAGCCGGCGCGTCGCCGGGGGTCGTTTTCCGGTTTTCCCGGCGATTTTCACACGATAATCGGGAACGGCCGCGCACAGGGAAAAACGGGCGGACAATTCCGTGGCGTTGACGCGGGAAAGAATCGTAACGAACAAAATCGAAACGACGGCTAAATACTTCGCCGTTTACGAATGTTCTAATCGGTGTTTCGCGGCGTCTACGCCCTACGCCTCGTGGCCATCGGAGGTTTCGCAAACACAAAAATAATTTCGCTTTTCGATACGTCGGTTACACGGACGGCAAGTGAGTTTGCTTTGCTCTACACGCAGACGTAGATTTGAATTTGGGTCAGATCCCCACCCCCCCCCGCCGCGACAAAGAAAAATAAACACGATTCTCAATGTTGTCGGTGACCGTAGTGCCTCGACGTGATTTTTCGTCTTTATTAGCAACACGGAATATTGTAATATCCGACCCCGCCTTTTTACCCAAGGACGAGGTCTGTGTACATTTTTTTTAGAAATCGGCGACCGAAAATGTATGGCCCCTTCCTGTAAAAAAAAAAACCCCGTGGTCTCGTCGTTGTCACTTGTCTGCGCCACCCGCGTATTCACGACGTTACAGGGTGATGCATGACTATGTGCACGCAGCAATACAGGGTGAACACGTGACGACATTTTTATTTATTTATTTTTTATTTTGGTTTCATATCCGTCATTTCCGACGATTCCCAGACAAAACTAAAAACCGCCCTGTCGCGCGGTTCGCTGCGAAACGTCGACCCCGAAACGACAAGTCGGATCGATTGGATCCCGTTTACCGTTCCCCGAGTAAAATCGGTTTAGGATAGGAACGCAGTGCAACTTCTTTTTTTGCCCGATATGCAAAGCCGTGTGGGTTTGCCGATTCTTTTTGTAGCCATGCCAATAATTATTATCGAAATATAAGCGAATTTCGGTTATGGAGTTAGGTTACGAGTTTTCGAGAAACTAATGGTTGTATAGTCACAGTTATGGTTATAGGTACAGTTGTAATTACTGCGGTTACTAAGTCGAGTCAATTTTGTTGTTTTAAATTATCTACTCGCTCATAAAAGCGCTTTTATCCTATAACGTTGTACTCACTTACAGACGCTTGCCGTCGCGGGCTCGGGTATGCCACCGCGGGCCGGATCGCGATATCTTAAAATTGACGCGCGCACATTGTCTATATACAAACAAAATAAATTGACGAAAATAACGATAATAATATTCGAACAACAAATATGGTACGTAAAACAAATAAATAAATAATTAAAACACAAAACCCGGAGTATTAACGGAGTTGTGGTAACGTGCGCGTGCCGGTTTCGATTTAAAACAAATCGGGTAAACGGACGACGCGGGCGAGAAGACAATACGCGGCTGGATGTTAAAATCAAAACGAGAAGTACGCGGAAAGCGTTGCTGTCTGTTTTTTATTTTTTTTTTTTTTTTAAACGGGGAGTAAACCGATTCCACGCGCATTGGAACGGACTGTGTAACTCAACGAAACGACATAGACGCGAAAAGTCGTACTGTTGTCTAATACAAAATATTAGCGTACAGAATGGTATTTCTAAAATCTGCGGCATTCGAGGACGTTTTTGAACGTGTTTTCCGTAAGCCCGTCAGAAATACACAACGCCGCCCGACGCATGACCGTGACGTGTACTCAACTTTGGGCTCGTTCGCTGCGTATAGGCAGGCGCACTGCCGGGCGCTGCTCGGCTTTTGTTAACGGCACGTGAAGAACGTCGCGCGGGTCGTAAACGTTCGGATTTTGTTGTTTTCGTTTTTTTTTTTATATATTTCGTTTTACAAGACTACCGCGGAGGTCGACGGCCCTTATCCGAGGAGATTTTTTCGGCGGTCTCGCGTAATAGTGTTATTTGCCCCGGACACGAAAAACCGTTAAGCCGCCCCAAAGTCGTTATGTACCCGCGTACCCATTGGTTGTGGACCGGGTCTCTTGTTTAACATTAATAATAAAATAATATCGCCGACGCCCCCGGGGCAGAATCCGACCTTATACGGGGTTAGCCGCGCATATTGTATTAGGCATGCGCGTATACGGAGTTACGTCTCATTCGAGAAAAAAAAAAAGAAAAAAAAAAAGGGTCGCAAACCACTAATTAACTTTCAATCATTAAACGGGTTCGCGTGATGAGCGCGGTAATAATATTCTCGGCCGAACGATCGTCGTCCGGTCTCTGAAAAGAGATTAATTTTTTTTTTTCGTTTTTCGTTTTTCGTCCGTAAGAATTTTTCAATCGCAATAACGATACAATACCGTGGGTAACGCGTCGATATTAAATAACACGACGCTGTTGTTCCGTACGCCCGACCAGTACGCGTCGATCCGCGCTGTCGGCGCGCTAAATTGTCTCCGATTCTGTGAGGGAGCGCATCCAAGAAAGGATACAAGGGGGGGGGGGTGGAGAGAGGGGAGTTGATTTTGAATATACATTTATGATGAATCAAGCCAAAGAAGGAAAGTCAACGGGGAAGAGGCGATCGCCCCAATAGCCATCCCTCCTGTAGATATACCACAGCTCGCGTATCTTTTGCCATTTTGAATCCTAAGAGAAGCGAGAAATGAGGAATTTAGTGGTTTTAAAATGATGTTAATTTTTTTTTTTATGCAAACAATTTTTTTACCTGAAAGCTTGCTCCGATTATCGAGCATAGAACTTTTTCCGAAATGAAATGTCCTCTGTTTGGTACTTTGGAGAAGTCATTTTTTGAAATTCCCATTAATATTTGAGATAATGAGAAAAACCGGGTTCTTCGGGTTGAAAAAAAATTGAAAGATTACAAATAAGATTGTCATTCGCAACCGTCTTTGTTTATTTTTTGTTGTTACTAAGTTTTTATTATTTTAATCTTTTTCTAACAATCATTTTTTTTTTTCACGGAAACGCAAATTGTTGAAAAAGCAATACTATAGAACGAGCTATGTTCAAATAAAATAAATTTCGATTTCAATACGTTCTTTTTAGCTATTAACCGCTGTATTATATTTCTTTATCCGACACTTAAACATCACTATCGACCGAACAGCATTCAGAATCGTTTTTTTTTCGTTAGCAACGGTTTATCGCCGCCTACAGGTACGCATTAAATTCCCGAGTTCCCGCCGACAACCGCTGACCGCGCCCACGTGCCAAGTATGTCCGTCTTTTATCTTAATGAACGAGAAAACCTGAACGTTTCGTATGTAATCGTTATAAATTAAAAATGAAATAACACGCACGGACTCCCGTGCGACTCGCCGCGCGCGGGCCGCATTTCGCAGAACAGCTTGCAAACGAAACGCATTGCGAGTGTTCGGTTTGTCCGGCTTCGCAGCCGTTTTCCGCGATGTGTCCGTCGGCGCGCGTGAGTGACCGCGGTATTCGATTTGAATTCGTACGCGGTACGCGGATAGAATGGATTTCGCATCCGTAGTCACCGCGGTGGACGGACATCGATAATTCCGGAATTCGAGTCCGGGCACTCGGGCGAGAAACGCCCGTCGCCGATTGAAATGTTCGCGATCCGTCCGTCGTCCGGCGGTAACCGGCGGAGACGACGGAAAACCGTTTACGACGAAACCGATTCGTATTACCGACCAGCACGTCCCCCCGCGTAATACCGACAGCCGTTAACATAATCTAGTGTTCGGACTGCATCCGCAACTGAAAACGCCGACTTCGAGCGACTCGAGCGGCGATTATTGTCGTGGTCCCGGAGCGGCGACGTCGCCCGGCGCGCCCTCCGCGAGTGGTCTCCGGACTGTTATAAACGCGGATGGGAAAAAAAAAGAAATCGCGAAACGCTGCGGTGGTGACGTTTCGACACCGAGGGGCTGGGGTGGGGTGTCGGACGACGTTCAGGGCGCGTACACGGCGGCCGGGAGGTGGGGGGGGGGCAGGCAGGGCCGGGGGCCGGGGGCTGTCGCACTCGGTGTGCGGTCGTGCGAGTGCGCGCCGGTGCGCGCGCGTGTGCGCGGCGGCCGCAGACATTCAGGCGAGATTCAATAATGTAAACAATCCATCAGCGAGGCGGCGGCCGGTCGGCTCGCGACGGTAATTGGGTTATTCCTCGGGCTGTTTGCGCGCGGAGCGGCGGCGGCGAGCGCTCGGTTTTCGGAACCGTTTAGAACTCGCGGCGCGCTCTCTCGTACGCACGCCGCGCCGGTGTAAAACGTACCGGCGTGCGTATTTTTTATTTATTTTTTTTTTTTTACGCATTATATCCGCGTGTCCTTCTCGCCGCGGCCGCCGTCGTTGTTTGTTTTTTTTTTTTTTTTTCGTATTTCCATTTCTCCCTTCACGACCGACGGCGGGCCGTCTCGTCCGCGGCGTCCGATTTTATCGCGGCCTTGTCCGTCACGATTTCGGCCCCCCGCGCCGCGTTCTGTCCGCCCGACCGGTCTACGTACAGTCCCGGTGATAACAATAATAATAACAACAAGCCCCCGCGCCCGTTATCACGACAATGGTACCGTCACAGTGTATAACTCGCGGGAGGTTCGTCGCGCGAACACGGACCGCGGCCCGAAATCTAATTTTTCCACACGACTCGCAACCATATTACACGGTATTCCGTTTCTTTGGTCCCGGGGAAGCGAGTCTTGAGTCGATCGCGCAAAACGATTTTGTTCAAAAACCGACGGACACGAATCCGTATGTAATGCGAGTACTACGCCCGCCTTGCGTGTATTAATATACGGAGCGCATATTATCACGAGTTTTACTGGAATTTCAACGTGACTCGCATTGTTCGCTCGCTGGGTGATACCCGTTAATTATTATTATAGGGCATATTTTCTACGTTTTCAATTTATCGCTACGTAAGTTTCGAGTACGTTCCAGGCGCAATTTTTTGCGATTTCGGAATTTTTTCAATTGTATTGCAATTTTGTCGGATTTACTCAATTCATACAACTATTTTAGCTATAGTCGAGACACACTACACCTATATAGATAAGATTATACTATAACATCGCCGGCCACACAACCTAATAATGGTATGATATCTTTATTTTAATAATTTCAAGTTGGTAGGTATTCAATACAATACGAAAATAATTTGTGAAACATGACCGTTTGACTGTTATAATCTGTTCTTCGGTCATTCCGTGAATTTTGAGCGATCGTTTTCTGTCGATTTTTGTAAATGTGCCGAAAATTAAGCCAACTGTTTGCACTGTTGTGAAAAAATCGTTACTCAGTAGCACAATTTTAATAGTTTTAGTGAAATTTTCGATATTTTGCCAGTTTTTTACTACTGCAACATCCGTTCTCTAGTTATTATTGTGTAGGCTGTAAGAAATGACTGAAAGAATATCTGTAGCTAAGGAAATGTAACTCCATTAGTTTTTATAACACGATTATTTTGTTTTTAAAATGCGACGCCACTGCGTATAATCGTGTAGTAGGTGGTTCACTAATCCATTTGTTTGTTAGACAAAAGTCACCAGACTCGATGGCTGATAATCAATCATAGTATTATTAATAATATTTATATTATTATACCATACGGGTTACATATCGCAACCGGTTTCAGAACGAAAATAAAACGTTCCGTATAGGATTTTTTTTTTATTTCTGTGACGCCTCTGTAAAATACATGAGTATTGTTATTTTGATATACACTGTTATCCCCCTCCCTCTGAGTTGATTCATCGGTAATAAATGTTAGCAAATCTCAAATCATCGCTTAAATTTCGTCAATATGTTTATTTATTTTGTAAAAGTTGTTGTACAGTGGGTGTATAATACTGTATTATTATAGAATTTGGTTGTTTATCGATTTACAAAAGAATTTTTTGTAATACAATATAGGCGGGGAGAATTCGATTCTAGTGTCGGAGCTCTAATGCTCAAATGCGTGCATGTTTAAAAATTCGAAGGTTTAGAGGCCCCTAAAGAGGATGTCGCTGAACTATTTTAGTTAAGGGATCACGTAAAGGCAATTTTTAAAACAGCAATGGTATTGAAATCTACTGATTTCGGAGGAATCAAGTTGACCAGTTGTACGTTAAGAGTACGCCACACTGGCATCTATCGTCTCCGTCTCACAAACGTTAGACATAGCAAATTCGCGTTCAGCAAGGCACATTATGTACTACTAGTTTTTATACAAAAGCAAATGACCTATTACTAAAATTAAAAACGAGAAGATTATATGTGCCCTTGCGTTGACTTTTTGTCGGTATTTTTATTTTTAAGTGAGATGTGAGTATATGAAATATCACAATTTAAAAATAATTATATTTGTACATATGATCTTCTTATCTTTAATAGTTTGTAATTAGTCAATTTACGTTAATATTAAAATTAATAGCACGACATTTGTTCTACTAAACGAAAAATAGCTATGCCACGCGTTCGTAAGGCGGAGACAGAAAATGCGGGTGTGGGGCGTCCTGTTAAGCCGTAATTTCAACAATTATCGAATAACTTTAATCTTAAAACGATTACAAAAAAGGCTAGAAAAGAATAATATTAAACAAATGTTTAGCACTGCGTGAATTTTTAACCAATTCGCAACAAAAAAAATAAAATTTAAAATAACGAAATCAATAACACCGTAAACTATCCCGTTTTTTTATCTTTTTTTCCGGTTTTTCAAATTATTATGAAAACTGGTTGTAAAATCAAAACACGACTTTCTTACTAACCGACTAAATCTAAAATGTAATAATAAGAAGGTGTCTGTCATTTTTCAACTGGAACAAGAATTTTGATTGAAAACATAAATCATTAAGCTGTTAAATAATGAAATAATTGTTAATGCTGTAAATTTATCCGGTTCCATTTTGCGTATTTTTCCGGTTTTTCCCGACCATTATGAAAACTGCTTGGAAAAACAAATAATGACTTAATTACTCAACGACTAGATCCTGAAAAATGTAACAAAAAAGAAGAAATATTTTTGATCGGAGCAAGATAAAAAGAGAAGAGTTGTTTATAGACACACACAAAAAAAAAAAAAATGTTTTAAAAACACACACATTTTATTAAAACAAATACTTTCCTCGCTGCGGCCAGAATCTAAAAGAAAAAAAAAAAAGAAATGTCCATCATACTGGTATGTCGAGTCGGTTTATTACATTACGATATCGTTTTAATTGAAATGGGTTACATAAGATAACTGTCGAACTTTGCAAACGATAAGCAGAGCAAACCATTAATTTTAACCGAATATTATTGTAATACGCGATAGTAAACCTCATATTATTTGAATAATATTTATCGTCCTATTGAATATTGGGAAATTTGTATAAATTTAATTTCTATAATTACGATTAGCGACTGGGATCATGGTAAACGCTGATAATTTTCTTAGGGGAACCATATTATATAAACGATATCAATTCGTGCAAAAATGTACAACATATACTGTGCTTTTTCTACATCGTCGATAAAAAAAAAAAAAAAAAAAAAAATGTTAATTTTCGGGCGAGCCAAGTGGCGACGTCTTTTGTGATGTGTCCCGTGGAATAAAATAAAACCCATGACAATTACGTGAAATCCAAATGTTATCTGATATTCATATTCGTTAAATAATATAATAGGAAATTTGAATTTATATTTACAAATAAACAAATGTTATCTTTGTATTTGTTGTAAAAATTACTACTTGGTGCCTTAACGCAATTCTTTTGAAAATGTTACAAATTGTACAATACTGTGATTTTCGGAGAAAAATGGACGGAGGTGGGGGGGGCTCTCAAAAACTGTCCTACGTTTATTTTCGAATGATCGAACGCTTTTAAGGGCGGCGAAAACCGTTAGATCGTAATGATAGAAAAAAAAAAAAAAACCATCGCCCTGTATATCATTTAATATACGCGGTCGGCGTGACCGCAGTTGCACAAAAATAATACGCCTAATCGATCGAAATCGTTATTATACCGGTTCGGTGTGCAAAAACAAAGGTGCGTACAAAACTCAAAAAGAGAAAAAGAGAAAAAAGAAAGTGGCCCGCGCGCCGAGCGATAATGTCCATTACGGTATTCGATTTTCATTAACGGAGGAGTTGTATGTTCGCGATGAGATGTCATTTTTTTTTTTCGCACCGTTAAACGCCTCGCTAACGGCGTCGGCATTTCAATCTCTCGTCGGACGAACGAACGAATATTATTATTATCGTCTATTTTCGTTTCGGTCCGACCTTGCGTGCGGCCCGACAATAATGGCCGTTGCAAACGCGACGCGCGGCGCGCGTATAATAATAATACGCACTTTGCGTAAAAAATCAAGTGCACAATACTAAGTCGCGTATCGACGACTCAACGATTTCGACATTGTGCCGTTGTTTTCTCTCTCCCCATCTCTCTCTCTCTCTCTTTATCAGCGACTGCGGTCAATCCGGGCAACGTGTCAAACTCGTAACCAATGTATTATTTTCTTTCATAACGTTACCCATACCGGGCGAAAACGGATGATATTATTCGTTTTTCACGGGGACAGCACACAACGATACTTGCGCATAACATTTACGGGGCAATAAAATCGCGTCCGATATTGCGGCGGATGCGACCGGCGTTATTTACAATTCGACTGTAACGAATGCTCGAAAACCGTAGTTTCGTTGTAATCATTTACGTCTCGCGTGGCCGTTAGCGGAAATCTAACGCCGAACCGAGTTGCGGGAGGTGGGGGTGGTAGGAGGGGAGGGTGAGGGGATAACGGATCTTGTACAGGTTCTATTTTGTACAGCGCAGAGTGATTACTGTTTTTCTAGTGCCTACTACCTAGCCACGAGCCGAGGGGATCCCGTCGACCCTCCGTGGACCCTCTTGTGTCCGCCCTTGAATACATTCTTCCGCTGACGGGATCGGACGAATAACGTACGCAACAAAATTATATCCGTTCCCGAATCAACCGAAAAAACGTGCACTTTTTCTCCCGCAACGCCGTGATAACGTAACAACATATTTATGACCGTTTATAGTGTACGCACTTTCTATGTGGATACGATATAATCGTACCGGGTAATTTTTCATTGCCTACCGGTTTGTTCGATGTACAAACGCAACGGAATATTCCTTTTTTCGAATTTTTAAAAAATATTGTACATTGTGCAAAAACAACGTACAAAATACGTGACAGCGTATGTGTATATATATGTATATTTTTTTTTTTTTACGTTTCTAGGTGATTTATCGCGTGTGCGCGTTGTACGCGTATTAGTATTTATTGACGTGCATAATGTTCTACACATTTTTAAATCTTCTCTTCCTTCTTGGTGGTTATCGACCACTAGGGCCATTCCATCGTGCACACAATCGTCTAATAATATTCTACCGTAACCTACTCTATTTCTCCAGTCTGACATTCCGTTTAGAAGTCCCACGTGTCTCCTCGCCGCGCCTTCTCGTCTTGGAGGGCGTCCTGCAAAAGGGATCTCTCCCTTCCCATACGTTCTTTTTCACTATCGCGTGAACGTATCACCGTATCGTGTAACAATGGATTCCGACTTACTGATATCGCCAAGCTTAATTTGTCCGCTGTAATCGTCTTCGGTCAAATAATTGCATTTTTTTTCGAAATTGCGCTTTTTAACCGCATCATTTTACGTAAAAACGAAAATGCATTGTGTTCTGGTGTAACAGCCAAACAAACCTGATATTATATTGTAACTATGTAAGCGTATTTTATATTTTTTAATGAGGATTGAAGTCATCTTGTTTTAGAATATTTCGGCGTGACAGTTAAACAAATCAACGCAGTACAAAATATATGTGAACGATTTCAACGAGTGAAGTTATCTGAGTGTTGTTCAGCCGAAGCTTCAAATTATTGTTTATTTCGTTCACAAAATAAAATTGAATTTTTTTTCGTCTAAATTCGGCCAAAACGATAACTCTATCTGATTATACTATGTTTCTATAATAATATGTTATTATTTCTAAATCCTAAAACGACGGTTGTTGACCCCATCACACTGCAATTATATTTTACGCGTGAATAATAACAATAATGCATTAGTTACTATTATACGTAAAGTTTCGCGGTGTTTAATTTTTTTATTATTATTATTATTATTATTATTATTCTCAAGACGTCTGCTGTTCCGGGAATCGGCAACACGGAGAGAGGATGCCCCGGGGTGGTTATAAGACGTGTTCCTCGGTGTTAAGTACGAAAATCGACAGAAAAAAAATGCGGTGGTAACGTAAGACCCCGAGGCTCAGCGACAGCCATTTCCGTAGTGCAACACCGCGAAATCGCTAATAATATTAATTATTAAATTATTCTATTATTTCTGTTCGATTACACACGGATAAAAAAAAAAAAAAAAAATATGCTACCGTTTTGGTATTATCGTTTATACGTGGCTCGGCGTATAACCGCCGCTCGTTGAAACTTCAAATAGATATACTTATGCAAGTATGGTCGTGTTAAGGAGGATTTCAGCCCAAGTGTTTTTGAACATCATGTGTTAAAAAATCGTTTCATCTCGAAACGATTGAGCGTAAAAAAACAGCATACTATGAAAATTAAAAAAAAACCAAATTTATCTATGGAACGACACATTATATCCGTTTAGTTCGGTGTCTTGGTGGCGGTTTTTACAAATTGATAACATTTATAAATTAACAAGTCTTAACAGATATATATTCAATACGTTTTATTTTTTTATATTCTCGCTCAAAATATACTTTACAGGAAAAAACTCTCGTGCCTTTTTCTCCGCAGGGTGGTCCAATTTCGATCATTTTTTTTTTTTTTCTATATGGGAAAGTGGAAAACTTCATACAGAGCGAATTGTACTTTGATTATTTTTGTTTATATAATAAAAATCCACACAATAAATATCGATTAAAAAACTCGGAAAATAGGTCGTGTTCAAATATAAATAATTTTCAAATTCAATCATGTCTAATGCACCCTATAAGAAGTTTTCCTCTACCCGACGAAAAATGGATCGAACCGAAATCGGTTCACTAAACCGTATAAACCGTTAATGTGTCGCATATCGATTTCGCTCATAATATTTTATTTATTATTGGTGGTTTTGTCGTGACGTATTTTAAAATAATAAGCATGATCCCATACCGTTAAAATGTGTGTCACAATAATAAACACCGCCCTTTGCCAAAACGTTATTTTCGAAAGCGCATTACACGATAATATAATCGTATTTCGTGCGGTCCACGCTCGTCGGAGATGCACATGTTTACGATAAAACCGTGTCAACCGCTTGTCCTTTTCGCTTCTAGTCCCGCGACAAACGCGCACATCATTATTATTAATTAATATTACAATGTTATTATCGTTTTTGCAGCGACGGCTCTGTGGCAGCTGCTCGGCGGTCCCTGTTCAGGAGAGTCGTATTGTCTGAACGGAGGCACCTGTTCGTTCTTCCAAACCATCGGAGAGCTCGCATGCTCGTGAGTAAAATTCCATATTACGTAGAAAACAACGGCCTAAAAACAATATTACATGGTTAACAATAGGCATTCCCGTATGTTCCCAAACAATTCGTCTGCGATGACGCAGTTTGCATCGGTGTAATTATTCCCGATGAAATCGCCGATTACCTTATCGTTTATTACGCGTTGAAACGCGGTCGAGGTCGTACGCCTATTAACTAGTGGACCGCGCTTTGGGTTAAAATCCATTCGGGCAGCATCTGATGAGCAAGACAGGGCCGTTCATCCCGGACATCCCGTCCGGGGACCGGAATATTGCTCGTGTTTCATTTCCTACCGTGAAAGACTTAATCGATGAAAACGTCGTTTGCTTCCCGTGTACTTTTTTTCCTTATCAGATGTTGTATAATTTTCGTGTTGGGTAAAGCGCGTAGAAAACGCATTATAGAGACCAATCTGTTTATATTGTATGAGAGAACGGTGTCCGGCTAGAGACCCGTTTTTTTTTTTTTTATGATTGTCTGTCACGGGTGGCCGGCGAAGGCATTTTACGATGGTTCTAATGCTGTACCGCGCAAATGCCGAACGCGTACCGTCTAACGCTATTAGTTCACTTGGTAGGCTACCAGTGCTAATATAGCGAAAAGCGACGCGTCCCGCGAATCGATAATAGCGGTTGGACATTACAATAGTAATACCAGACTGTCTAGCGCGGTCCGCTATAGTCGACGGGCCTATTTTGTACATTTTTTTTTTTTTTCCCCCTATACGCCCTACGAACAATTATTTCCGCTGTCATTTATACCGTTGAGAACACGAATCGAAAAGTGTACGTCCCTTCAATAATGTTTTACGGCCACACCGCCGATGCAAACACGCATAGACCACGAACATACGGGTAAAAACGATATTACACGGGGCCGTAGCGCGTCGCGCAATCGTTTTCCTGCGGAACTGGATACGCGAAACCGTCTTGGCTAATTGAAACGATGGACTTTCTTATTCCAGGTGCGCCGAAGGCTTCAAGGGTACGCGGTGCGAGAACAAAGAAATTGTTAACAAAAGCAGTATGTATGCCCCGTCTTTGCCTTATTACTGTAAACTAGGCTTGTCCGGATCCTATTATTGTTAGGTTTATATTATACACATACATATACGCAAATTTAATTTAATATATGCATAATATAATATATTATGTATATATTTATTTTTTTTTTTTTCTATTTATTTATTTTTTTTTTTATTTTTTAAATTATCGAAATTTATTCAAAATTTTTACCAAAGATTTTTTTTTTTTTTAAATTTAGTAAAATTTTTTTCTGGGCCTTAAAGTGTTATAATCAAAGTAATTTTTTTTATGTACATAATATACCGTTTTGTATATTATATATTATAATTTTTATTATTATTTTTTTTTTTTTTATCAAAAATTATTTATTTATTTATTTATTTATTTATTATTACTATTATTATTTTGGATCACTTATTACATCTAGTCACAACTCCTATATTATGAATTTTACTTACGTGTAAAATTGAAACAAAATTCACGAATAATTTTGCGAATTATTATTATTATTTTTAATTTATTTATTTATACTTTATTCATTATTTATTTTTGATAATACATTATTGTGTAAATAAAATGACTTGTACAGTATTCTGATAAAAAAAAAAACGGTGAACAGTCTTTTTATTTCGCTTGATTATTATTATTTATTATTTATTATTTATTATTTATTATTTATATTATTATTAATATTATTATTATATTTTTTACGAATTCTTTTTTTTTTTTTGGTACATTTGTGTGGTATAAGCTTCCTATATTCTTTGCCAAGTTATACTGCGATATACAGTTACCAAAAGGAACGGAACAAATTTATATAATTTTTTTAGCCAACGATCAACCGCTGCATTATGTTTTATTTTCGCTTTTTACCCCTCTTTCGGAAGTGGCGGGTGATGAATGATGTATAAAAAAAAAAACTATTTTTCCCAAAAATTGTTACGTACATTTCACACATGAACTGGACGAGTCATTTGAATCGCTCCCAAACACACAAAAGGTAATCATTTTATTAAAAAAAAAAAAACCAAGAACTAAAAACAAATACTGAATTATTAACAATATTATTCTTGTTTTGCTTACTTATACATTTACGTTATTAGATGCTTTTACTAACACGGGATTTTCTAATCACAAACAATTTACATTGACTTGCGCTTTGAACTTTGTAGACAATATCGATTAGCATTACGCAGTTACTTTGGTAATCAAATAATAATTAGAAAAAAAAAAAACTGTACTTTAATATCGGTATAATAATTTATTTTATTTGTACAATACTAATTAACTAATTAAATAGCAAAAAAATGGCATATTTATTATTGAATACAAATTAAATTAACTATACTTAATTTATTAATTTCATATTTTGCTAATTCATTAATATTTTTACCTATTATTTTATTTTTTTTTTTTAAATTACATACGTTTTTTTTTTTTTTTTTATTAAATGACAGCCCTAAAAATATTTACCTACTTTCAAAATTATTTGATTATTATTTTGTATATTACATCGAAATTGTCCATAGTTAATTTTTTTTATAGAAATTAGATCGGAACTGATAGTGTATACGTATACGGTATATTTGTAGCTAACACCGCGTTGTACATATTATATTATCGATGTTTTGTTTATTTGGTGTAAATAGACATTATACCGATCGTTATTGTTTAATGTTTTTTGCAGTTTGATCGTATACAGTACACGGTGGGGGTGTGGATTTTTGTTTGCAGATTCAAAACAAAATAAGAAACAAAACACCATCATCGGAAACGACACAAACAATTTTGGCTGACGGCGCGTCGACACAATGCTGTTATCGCGGTAAGTGAAACGCGGTAACGTGTTCCCACAGATATATAATGCGACTAGATACCTCGCCGATTGAATAGTGTTACGACGTGTGTAACGCGGCAACCGTGTCATCCATAATGCAACAGCACAATGTTTACGTAATCTCGTGATAACTCAAATAACTGTGTGTGATAGTGATAGTGACAATAACGCACAGACCGCATGCGTTATAGTTGTTACAGATCTGTGGAATAGTGCCAAATTACTATCGTTTTCTACTTCCGAACTTCTAGTAAATATTACTGTATTTTTTCCTTCCGCTTGTTATTACAACTGTGTGCCGGACATGAAACCATCATATTCAAAAACATATAAGCTGAAATGCCTAATCTGTAAACAAATAAATAAATAGTCGCGAAAACACGAGGAACGAACAAACGACCAACGACGGGATATTTGTTATCTTTAAATATAATTCGAGTAACTAATATCAAACATCGTTTGATGTTAACACTGTCCCGTTAGCAATTGGGGGGAGCCGAGCTTTGTTGATTTAACCAAAGTCGTTTATCTAGTTGTTTTATATATCTGTGCGTGTTCCTAACCTCAACATATTATGATACCCTATTGTCCGTAAATAGATTAGACAACACAATTGTACATAGACACAGATATTCAAGTTTTTTTTTTTTTTGTAACCATTTAAATATTAAACGTTAATTATCGATAATAATCATTTATGCATCGAAATTGCGAATTAAGACGCTTATGGATGTTTACGAGCTATGCAAATCGATTGTGAAACTGAATTTGCTCTTGTCACTGCTAGGAGAAATTTTCACTAGCGCTCCTGGTAAACCAATCTCTATTATAATGTCGTTACGCCATAAGAAATTATGAAATTATAAACTACGACTTAGTTTAAAATATACTAAATTTTGCGTTGTAATTTTAATATATTGTAAACGTATATCCAAAACCACGTTCGACGCCTCTACGGCGAATAGTTTAAATATTAAAGTTTTACCACTTGGAGTGCTAGTGTCGTGTTTCCGTTTTTTACATTCATGTTAACTTCTCTTTTTTAAACTCGATTTTTTTGGCCACTGATAGTGATAACTGATTATTATAACTATTGTTTAAATTCCATAACACTATCTTAATTTGCGGTTGAAATCCAGAACGTGGTAAATGGAAAAAACCGATTATTTTATTTATAGCTCCTTAAAATAAAGTATGGACATAGTTGGCCTCTTTGAAAAAAAAAATATATGTTGAAAGTCAATTTTGACGAAGTAAAATAATAGTATTATGAAATCATTACGTCAGTTTTTTCTCTTGACAAAATAACTCTTTAGTCGATAAATTATGACGATTCCGCAATATTTTTGGAATCCTATATCGTATCATTTTTGATTACCTACACGATTTGTCTATACCAAACTGAATTACTTCAATTATCCTCGAATCTATCATACGGAAATATGCAATCATCGTCGCAAAATGCGTGTCAAATTACTTATACATTTCATAACACAATTCTAACTCACGAGTTACGAGCACACATAATATGAATATTAGTATTGAATATTTCGAAAAACACGGTTTATTATCAATGGGTACGTCTCCGTATCAAGAAGAAATAACTCGTCGGAGGAGTAGAGAACTGTGATTTTCGTGTTAAAGTTTCACAAAAGATTGACGCGGAAAAAGCTCGGCCGTAATTTAAACCATTGAACATAATTTTTTAATTTTTTTTTTTTTTTTTTTTTTTAAATCTGAAAACCTATACAAGCCCGTACTAGATATATTAAAATAAAATAATTACTCCCGTGTCGTTGCACGATTTATCTCGTAATCCTGTCGGAACAATGATGTGATATTTTTGAAGTCCTTTGAAATAACGCAGTTCAACACGAAAACCTTCATCGGAAACCGTGTTTTGAATAATCCGACTCCATCACGACAATATATTATATTGGCCTTGCGTATCGGAGGAGGAACATGCAACTGCTACAGCAAGGATGATGTGAATATTATATACGTTGGACATTGTCTCGTTGAGATTTCAATATAATATTAGTCTGATTATAATATAGAATTTAGAACGAGTCAAATAATATAATATATTGTCGTATTGATGATTAAAAGACGAAAAACACACAATTCTCCGTATATTTATATACATAAAAAAAATCTGTAAAAAAAAAAAAAAAAAAAATTGTTACCGTCTGGGATTCCGAGAAACCCAAACCCCGAAACTTCGTTATAAATGCAATTCTATTTCAAACTGCAAAATTTCGTCTTATACCGAAAGAAAAAAAAAATGATGAAAAAAAAAGAAAAAGAGAAACAAAAGATTTATTGTCTTTTGTGTGTACGTAATGTACAAGTTTTTTTTTTTGCACTCGGATTCCGACGTTTATTTATTTATTTTATTTTTTTTTTGTTCTTCATTTGACTGACAGATGTAACTGAACATTGGACAGCGGCACTAACCCGAGCACATTCTACAACAAACACGGATAGATGAATACAATATAAAATTCTTTAAATTTTTTTTCTCGACAATTTTTTTTTTTTTTTTTTTTATACATTCATACATAATAAATGTTTTATACGAAACGAAGCTTTATAATAATAATAATAATATGTTAGATATATACCTAATACCATTGCCTATATACAAATAAATAAATATATATATATTCGTGTAATAACGTTACAGCCCAACTATATATATATATATTATTATTATTATTATTTATTTATTATCACCCCCCCCCGTTCATCACACTGCTAGATAAATATATTTATATATATATTATGTAACACAACAATAATCATATACGAGTACGATACGCGACTTCCTACAATATACCTGTGTATAATATATTATGAAATAGTTGCGTTATAGCTAATTTATGAAATCAATAGGCTAAATAAATAATAATAAATATTTAACTTTATACATAAGAGCTGTTTAGACTTGTTAACGTTTAATTAATAATAGGTAGGAGTATTTGTTTTTTTTTTTTTTGTTTATATTAATTATACGATTATTGATTTTTTTTTCATTAAGGCTAAAGGTTGTGATGTTTGTTAAGTTCCATATATTATTATGTTAGAAATTACTCTTTTTTTTTTTTTTTTTTTTTTTTTTTTTTTAAAAAAAA